>CM040436.1:16557298-16626642 GCA_022702705.1 Papilionanthe hookeriana x Papilionanthe teres
TTGTATATATTTTGTTAGCTATAGCGCTTTATTTGATGTTAAAGTATACTGTTAAAGTAGCTATCTAAATGTGTGTTATTTGTGTAAATTACCTATAAATTTAAGGAAGATTTTCATACATACTACTTAAATTCCTATGTATTTACATATCTAACAAACTTCAATTTTTACATGTATGTCATGTTATCTATGCATGAAAAGGGTAAAATAGTTCTATTTTTTATGTGATATGAAAGATTTGGAATGTAGAAATATGAAAAGATAAAGTTTAGGTGTTAGGTATATAAATGCATAAGAATTGGGTCATATGTATGCAAGTGCCCCTAGATTTAGTTGTTTAGCTGCCAAAATTGAACCAACAAGGCAACGGTACATATTCAAGCATGAGAAAATACTGCTCTACTCGCCCAACTCGAATCCGTTTATTACATGGTGTGTTTTATCCTTTTTTCTCATCGTTTAGAATAATAGTTTTCATGATGTTTCTCAGTGAACATTTATTGTTATAAAAATCTTTTTGTTCTTTATTTTCTTGTGAGGTACTAAGGATGTTTTAAGGCTGTAACTGCGGGTGGATTTTGTTTTTGATTGTTCTCAAGCTTGTGGTGCAGTCTGATTACTTCCCTGATATTTCTGTTTCTATGATTAATTTGTTTCTTAGTTTCATTTGTAATGTTTTTCCCATGCATGTGATCTTATCGGGATTATATTAGATTTTTCTGAACTATAATTCATATATTTTTCATGGATTTCAGTATTCACGTTTATGAAATTCTAGGTTATTCATTTCTGATTAGTTATCTGGATATATTAAAATAGCCTCATGTAAACAGTCGGTGTACTATTTTGGCACTTCACTTGAAACGATTTAATCGTTTGCTATTCCAAACCAAATATTGAATGCAGGGGAAGATGTTCTATTTCAATTCCTCGTCCTTATTAGTACAAAGCACAAGATTAACCACAATGGAAGCCATTAAGATTTCCAAGAAGTATGGAGGGCTTATTTTCTTTGACCTCAACCTCCCATTACCTCTGTGGAAATCCAGAAGTGAAACCAATTTGTTCGTTGAGGAAGCATGGAACGCTGCAGATATCATTGAAGTAACAAAACAGGAGCTAGAATTCTTGTGTGGGATAGAACCCACTGAGAAATTTGATACAAAAGACAACGAAAAATCCAAATTCACCCACTATAAGCACGAGGTGGTGAAGCAGCTATGGCATGATGATCTCAAAGTTCTATTTGTGACAAATGGGACTTCTAAGGTGCATTATTACACCCTAAATGATAATGGTTTCGTTCGTGGAATGGAAGATACTCCGATCACTCCTTTCACAAGTGATATGTCGGTATCTGGGGATGCGCTTGTTGCAGGTATGTGAGAGCTCGATCCTACTTAGGCTTTACTTCGATAAAAGTTATTCAAAATAAATTTTAAAGAATTTGTTTACTATCATAGATAAAGTACACTCGATGTAAATGAATGAAAAATTAAGATTCATAAAGTCAACCTTGAATGATTGTGTTAATGCTTATGATAATAGTGACACTATATCAAGACAAAATGATAAGATGAAGTTGTGGAAAAATTAGGAAGGATAAATTGACAAGAGTTTATGCTAGAAGATTGATGTTAGGACTTCAATTGAAGATTGAACTTGTTGAAATTCAGAACAAAGCTGAATAAAGAAAAATCTAAAATAATCTCATTGATATGAAAGGAGTATAAATAACGTTACATAAATCCTAGAATATGAAAGATAATTAAAAGGAATAATATGAAAGGAAATATATATCACCTAATATCTCTCATGATCAAATCATATTAATTATTTGGAAATAAAGACAATAACATAAAATAGGAAAACCTAAAATAGGAATTGAAATAACTCATAATCTAAGAAAATGAATATAAAATAGCAAAGAAAATGACTCTTTAATCCAAGGAAATAATTTATTCCTCATAATTTCTCACATGAATAAATTATCTCCTAGTATAACTCCTAACACTCATCCTCAAGTTGAAATATGGTTGAAACTCATTTTTAACTTGGATTTGAAAACTCCAAATAATAGGTGAGGAAGATCCTGAGAGGTAAAACTTGAAGTATTTATCCCATGCTGCTGTTGTCTTTGACTGCAGTTCCTGCAGTGTCTGTAGGTAGACGGAATGCTCCTATAGGTAATGTTGCAGGGGAGTTTGCAGGGAAGTAGACAAAAGTGGTTGCAGTTTCTGCAGTGTCTGTAGGTAGACGGAAGCTCCTATAGGTAATGCTGCAGGGGATTTTGGAGGAAAGTAGACAATTGCGATTCTTTTGAATGCAATTCCTGTCGTGTTTGCTGGTGGACGGAAGGCTCCTATAAGTAATGTTACAGGCTAGTTTACAGGAAAATAGATCACCAACAGAAAAACAGTAGGGTATAATCTGCAGAAAAATAACTTGGGAGGTAAGCCTCGTTGCATGAAAAGACTCCAGAGGAGGACGTGTTGAAGGAAGAATTCAGGAGGATGGCCTGCTACAGTGATAGCTCTGAAGTAGGGCCTGATACAGGGAAAAGCTCTGGACGAGGACCTATTGTAGAGAAAGCTTTGGCGGAGGGTCTGTGGCAGAAAAGCTTCAGAGGAGAGTCTGATACAGGAAAAAATTTTTGACGATGGTCTGATACAATAAAAAGACTCCGGAGGAGGGCTTGCTTCAAGAAAAGCTCCGGAGGATGGTCTGCTGCAGGACAAGCGCCAGTGGAAAGCCTGCTGCAGGAAAATGTTTCGGAGGAGGTCTGAAATAAAATATTTTGAATAGGATGATAAGGACTTTAATGGGCTTCAACCACAAAAGCAGCCACAAAAGCATTTGCACTAAATAAACCACTGCATCAATTGTATATAAAGTTGGTTTGAGGCCATCACTGGACACTCCCACTGCCTGGTCATATATCCACCCTGCGCCCTCACTATCACAAATGGAAGCCAGAGCGGCGATGGGAAGCAACTTAGGGAATCAGGGAAGTTGAATTGCTGGTAACCAAAAAGTAGGATTATTATAGGGAAAAGGTGCCAAAGAATAGCGGTAATAACTTGTAGGAAAGGCCACCGGATAGCTACACCTCCAAGGAAAGTTGCACCTCCAGCAGCAAGGATTTGTAGAAATTCAAAGAAGCCGAACTGTAGGAACTTAAGAAGCTAGACTGCTGGAAATTTGCAGGAAATCAGGAAAACTGGACTGCTTGAAAACAAGAAGCTGAACTGTTGTGGGGAACAGGCGCAACAAAAAACAGTGGGAAGGATGACAGGAAAAAATGGGTTCTCCTTTCTTATTTATGGTGGCTGAAATGTGGAGGGAAGACAGCTGCGACAAATAACTCCCCTTTCCGGGATTTCTTTGGCGGGAGGGTCCGCTGCAAGAAAGATTCTGAAGGAGAGTCTGCTGCACGAAACAGCTTGATAAGGCATCACTTCTTCTGATGAAGTCCATCCTTCATTCCAAGAATTGTATTATTTGATGAAGCCACATGAGTCAAAGCATTCCTCAACATCAACAAATCTATCAATACAATCATGAAAAGAATATCTTGGTGTGAGGAAACATCATCATCAATCATGGGGTGGTATGGATTCTTGGGCTCTATGATTTTCTGCCTCACCTTTTTATTTGTTTCAATCTCATGCAAATTTGCCTCGTACCATCTCTCACACAATTGCTCATCTTTGAAAGCAGTAACCCACTTCAATAGATTATGTACTGCACACCTCCGAAAAGCCGCTCCTTCGATTTCGATGCAGAGGTCGAAAGAAAAGCTGCTCCTTCAAACTGTAGATCAAATCGTTGAAGTCAATGCTTAGACGCCTCAAACTCTTGAACATCAACGTCTGCGCTGCTTCGGTTCGAACTTTAGATTAAAATTGAACTGTCAAAGGTGAGCATCGGGCGCCTCAAACTCTCGAACACAAGCATCTACTCCTGCTTCTTTTCGAACTCTACGTTGAAGACAAACTTTCGAAGAAGATGCTTTGGACGAAGACACCTTGAACCCTCAAACATGTTGTTTGCTTTGTGCTCCTTCGAAGCTGAAATTTTCAATCAAACCTTTTTATTTCTCTCGCTATTGTTGAACCACACTACTTTGTTTCGACCCCTAACAACGCGCTTCACAAATGCAACCGAATTGAACTATGATAGAGTGGCGGGATTCAAATTTTAGTCAATTAAGATGAAGGCCGCTTGAACTTGGAAGAAGCTTTGGAAAGCTTTTAAAATCTTAGTTTTGAGACGAAAGGTGGAGAAACATGATCGCTCTCGAACCCGCTGTACACAATTTATGGCCGAAATTGTGGTATCCTAGTGAGTAGGGAGACGATGCTCACAAGTACTTGCAGGGATCTCTTCGGTCAGCGAAGGCCAAGATGGACAGAAGGAGCCTCTCCCTTCCTGCGAGGGCGATGACAGGAAGGGAGTCTGGCTGGTTCTGGAAGGAGGACTAGTGGCTAGGGTACGGAGTTTTGCTCTGATACTATGTTGAAATTCAGAAAAAAGCAGAATAAAGTGGAATCCAGAATAATTCATTGATATGAAAGGGGTATATATAATTCTTACATAAATCCTAGAATAGGAAAAATAATTATAAGAACTAACATGAAAAAGAAAAATATATCACATAATATCTACCATAATCAAATCATATTAATTATTTAAAGATAAAGAAAATAACATAAAATATGAAAGCGTAAAATAGGAAAGAAAATAACTCCTAATTTAAGGAAATAAATTTAAAATAAGAAGAAAAATAACTCCTTAATCCAAGAAAATAATTTATTCAACATAATTTCTCACATGAATAAATTATTTTCTATTGTAACTCCTAACAGAACCACAACAAATATTTATCCTGTTAAGTGAGGTTGGCTGCATAAATCCTTTTTGTCCATTGTGTCCTATTAAGTGTCATATTTTCATTTAATTTTAAAAAAATAAGATCATTTTTTAGATAATATGCCCAAGTCTTTTTAGGTCTACCTCTACCTTTCTTAAAATAAGTAAATCTAAAACATCTTCTCTTTTAACTTGATCATCAGATAATTGACATTTAGGAGCTGTCTAACAACGAATGCTGTTTAAGTTTTTAGTAAATCCCGTAAATCCGGATTTTCTAAATCTTGAAAGGTTTAAATCCCGAAAACTAATTGGGAATGAAATCCTGTAAATCCATTAAAATTATTTGGAAAGTTTTGTCTGCATTCAGATAAATTCTAATAATTCTATCCCGTGAATCCACTTATTCAAGGGATTTAGTAAATCCTGGATTTACGGCTGAAATTCATGAAATCCGTATTTATCAAATCCTCGGCTTTATTTTGTCCAAAATGGCCATTTGGCAATATTTAACCTACATCTAGGTTAAATCCCGCTCTAAATCCATTACTAGACAGCTCCTTAATTTGAGCAATCCATCAATTGAAGATGTGTAATGAAAAATAGACTAGGAGATTTGAATTTGTACAATGAAAGTACTTCAAAAGGTGAGATAAAATAAATGTGGGGGCATTTACATATATACTACACAATTCCTATCTATTTACATATCTAACACCTAAATTTTACATTTCATAATTAAACCACCCAAATATTTCATTTCACATAAAAATTTACAATTTTAAATTTTAAGAAGTGAAACACACACCTTTTCATGCATGAGGTGACATATATTTGGATATATATGTAAAAAAAGAAGTTTAGGTGGTGTTAGATATTTAAATACAATGTAGATTTAGTGGTATGTATGTAAACCTTCCAATAAATTTCAAAATATTACTAGGGAAATAAATGATGAACTGGTAAACATGAAATAACATTGAAAGATGCCATGCAAAAGGTTTGCCCATAATGAATGAAAATTGAGAATTTTTAAGTCTGAACCAAAATAGCTAAGATGAAGCAAATGGTTTAAGCCATTCTATCTATTAACTTCTGCCTATTTGTTTTGGAAGATTTACATACAACAACAGCAAAGCCTTAATCCCACTAAGTTGTTCAGCTACATGAAATCTTTTTCTCCATTGCGTCCTAATTAGTGTCATATTTTCATTTAATTCTAATAAATTAAGATCATTTTTTATACAATAAACCCATGTCTTTCTAAGTCAACCTCTGCTTTACATAACATAAGTCAAATCTAAAACATCTACTCTCCTAATCGGATCATCAGATGGTTGACGTTTTATGTGACCAAACCATCTAAGATTTACATTCATGCCACACAATTCTTTTGTATTTACACATTTACATATTTAGCACCTAAACATTGATAGTCACATAAATACCGCCTTATTTACACATAAAAAGGTGTATTTCTCTCTAAAAAACTTAATGATAATGATATGTTTTAGGTGTTAGAAATATAAATTCTTAAGATTTGTGTGTTACTTATTCAAATGTTCCTTTTTTTTTTGTATTCTGTCAGCTCTCATGAGAATGCTTACAGTACAGCCACATCTAATCACCAACAAGGGGTATTTAGAACACATGATTAAGTATGCAATTAATTGTGGAGTCATAGATCAGTGGTTGCTGGCCAGAGTTATGGGATTTCCTCCCAAAGAAACTGTGGATCCATCTGCTGCAACTGGAAGCAGATACATTTCAATTTCAGAGCAAGAATTCAGAACTGCTGATGATGCAGTAGAGAATATGAAAACTCCATTAATGTAAGGAAGATTTATGCACATTGCCACTCAATTCCTATGTATTTATATATCTAACCCCTATACTTTCATTTTTTTTACACAATACCACTTAATGGTGGGATGTCTTATGTGATGTCAAAGGTATGGGTGGTATAAATGTTAAAAATTAGAATTTAGGTTTTAGATATGTGGGAATTGGGGTGGTATGTTTGTAAATTCCCCATTAATCTATTCTCATTGTGCTGATTTCAGATTGACTGCACTGCTGGGCGGATTGAACATTTGTGTTTATATATTTAACACGTAAATTTCAATTTTTACATATGTGTTATCTCACGAATGCTTGAACGTGTGTATTCCTGTTTAGGACAGCTTGTGCGTTTCAGGATAAGCAGCTTTTCCTGAAATGCGGACCGTGGGTTGACCCGCGGCCTGCATTTAGTGTAAAAAACTCAAACGCGGCAGACGGGGTTTTCAAAAACGCGCGAACCAAACGGTTTGGCGGCGTTTTAAAAACGTCACTTAAAACGCCACCGCACTTATAAGTTGTCCCAAACGGGCCCTAAGGGTATTTTTTATGTGATATGCAAATTTTGGGTGTGTGGATGTAAAAAAAAAAAATAAAGTATAGGTCTTAGATATATGAATACATAGAAATTGGATGGTATGCAAGTAAATGTTTCTCTCTGTTTTGTAAAAATTGAATTGGCAGCTTTTACTTTGTCTTGTTATTTGTGGGCAATTTGTGTTCCTCTCGATAAGTAGCCTGTGTTTGAATCGCTCGTTAAGCTCTGCTTATAAACGAGTCGAACAAAAAAAATCATTTATTCGATCGTGTTTAGCTTGTTTGTATCTAAAATAAAATTGTTATATGTATTATTTATATGATTTTAAATATATATATATATATATATATATATATCATACATAATTTAATTAATAAATATTTAATTTAAGAAAAATTCGGTATTTTATTAAAATCTTTGTTTTAATTCTTTTAATATAATATTATGATATTTGAAAGTTTATTTTTGATAAAAAAATAATTAGGAATAATCTCATATTTAATATAAAAGATATGATGGTCCCACATTTATATTGACTACCCAGACTGCTGACAAACCTATAGAGTAACGTCTCTAATGGGACAAAATATTACATTCGGACTACACATGTAGACTTACGTGTGGAGCCCAATCCATGCGAGACACGTGAAATTCCGCAAAAACACGGAATAACACGATAATAACACGAAGGAGTATTCCTTGTGTTACTTCGCGGTTAGCGGTGTTTTGGGCAGAATAATACGGGGAAGAATAACACGTGAAATATTGATTCGTGTTATTCCCATGTTATTCTGTGTTATTGTTGTGGTGGTATTGCAACACCACCGCAATAACACATCAATACTACGTGGAATAACACAAGAATAACGTGGAATAACACGGGGGAATATTCCTGGCGTTACAATACTACCGCAGTAACACATGAATAACGCGGAATAACACGGAGAATATTCCCCGCGTTATTCTGCCTAAAACATCGCTAAACGCGGAGTAACACGAGGAATATTCCTTCGTGTTATTCCCGTGTTATTGCGCGTTATGACAGAATTCCACGTATCTCCCATGGATTGACCTCTGCACGTAACTCTACGTGCGTAGTCTGGATGTAATATTTTGCTCTCTACAGGAGATCGTTTGTTTTTCTTTAGTTGATATCGAGATTCTAAGTTTGATAGTGCACGTTAAAATAAACTATAGAAATATGAATCAAAATTGAATAATAAAGGACTGTAATGAATTTGAAATGATTTGTATGTTTCCTTAATATAATTGAAGACATTTTGTTCACCACTCTTTTTGTTGTGTTATGATGTTGTATGTCAATGTAGTAATCGTTTAGATTTATTTTCATACTGTATGACTCATTTTTCTTATTATTTATGCTTTAATATATGAAACTCACTATTTAATATTTTCTTTATAATACGTTCTATTTCGGTATATGAAAAATATAATAACTTAAATAAATGCTAAAAAATATCAAAAAATAAAACTATAAAATTGAAATGTCTTCTTCGATGGAGAAGATATCCACTTAAAATTGGAGCATTTATCTATAAAGCACACAATTCTAATATAACAACACGTCATGTGTCGGCCCCACCCTTAAAACAAAAAAAGGTTAAATTAATCACGCGGCTCGATCCGATTTTATCGGAATATTATTCGGTTTTATTATGGTAGTATTTCGGTATTATTATTGGGTTTTTCGAAATTATTTCGGATAGAGATTCTTTTGTTATATTGAAGTATTATTATGGTATTATTTCGTATGCAAATAAATCCACGGTTGTATAAGAATATTACGCGGTATTATTTGAATATTTCACGGTTTTATTGAGGTAGTTTTCTTGAATTATTTCGGATAAAGTAATTAAAGTCGTGGTTGTATTCGAATATTCTGCGGCTTTATTAAAATTTTCTTTGATTTTATTATGGTAGTATTTCAGCATCACTGCAGAATACTACCGTGATGCTGAAATACTACCATGATAAAACTGGAGAATATTCCAATAAAATCGTGGAAAATTTGAATACAACCACAGCTTTATTTTCGTTGAAAAGAATGAGTCGGACCGAGCTGCGTGATTAAATTAATATATATTTATTTTTTTTGAGTGTGGGGCTGGCACATGACATACGTCGTTATTTTATTGGAGTTCGAACGCAGAGCTGCGGACTCCGGACAAAGTAATTTTTCAACTTTGGTATTGTCATTCTAAACTTTAGTATCATCTAAAAAATAATATTATTATCACTTTTTAGAAATTAAATATATTTTTCATAAATAAATTTTAAACATATAAATATGAAAATTATTAACACGCAAAAATTGTGTGTTATGTATGTAAATTTACAGTGTAATTAGTTCATTGACTTTTCAGTGAAGAAGATGAGAGAGTCCTCGCGCGAGTAATTGCGGCCATTCTCAATCCGGCCTTTAAAGGTTTCGAATTCGTCGACGTTTTGTCTTTTTTACTTCGGGAGGATTTCCTGTCTGCAATTTCAACAGATCGGTATATTTTCTTAATGAACTCTATATTTTCCGATTTACTTGTCATTTTTTTGCAGTTCTGTTTACGCAGAAGAATCTAAAGAGGAATTTGGAAGGATTATGGAGCTCGTTTTGCATTGTTTTGCACTTTATAGTCATCTAAGAAGCGAGAGAATCGTCGGTAGGGTTTCATTAATTGCATTGGTTGATTATGATGATTGGTGATATTGTTGTTTGTGATTCGAACAAGTTCGGCTTCCCAGAAGTTGAGTTTTAAAACAGGACTAGAAAAGCGACCTCTGAGACTGTAAAATCTATAGGCACTATTTGGATTGAAGATATTATAAGATTGGAAATGAAGGGGAGACGTTAGTGGAAATAGTAAGAATTGAACTAAAAGTTGTTTTCCCTCAATTATTTGATTCATGTGAACTTTAGCGATTTTTTTTTTTTTTTTTTGGGCTTTCTTGTTTGGTCAATGAGAAAGAAAAAAATTGCATCGGGATTTGTTGGCTAAATTTTATGTTAAGATCTGTTTGAAAGTCATTATTAGATCTGCAATGGTATAAGTGCAATGCAAGTTTTGATTATTCATATACTGCATCCATCTCAAAGCAAATCCAATTGTTTTGAGAACCATCCCAATCCTAAGGTTTTCTAAGTGGAAAATGAGTTTTTGTTTCTTGTTTGGAGGTGTTTCAATCACAATGATGATGTGATAGAATTTGTCCTTAAATTTGTTCACAAAGATTGACAATAAATTGTTAATAAAAAATCCATTTGTTCACATTTCCTTGCGAAATTTTATATCCTTCAATATATAAAATGTTACAAAAGCGGGCGGTAGATCCCAATTAAACCCAAACTACAACACATGCAAAATAAAATCTACGGGGTTACACCATCATGTAGTAAAATGCATTTACAAGCACGGATTACCTATTTGTAATCCCAAATATGGCAAAAGCAGCCATGGACATGATAAAATTGATTTCAATCAAGAGAAAGATCTTCATGCAGAATCATTTGAGAAGACAATGACTTTTTCGATAAATCTATATAAAAGATAAAAATGAATCTCTGTAGAAGAACTCGTTAAGGGAATTTATCTTTTTGAATTTGTTAAGGGAATTCATCCCCTAAAGCTTTTCTCATCCCTAGGAGCTTATCAAGGGAATTTGACCCTTGGAACTCATCGGGGGCATCCATCTTCTAGAATTTGTAAAGGGAACTCATCCTTGCATCATCCTCACACAAAACTCACCTACATTAAGAATTTATTCTCGTTTGGAACTCATCCTTACATAGATCTCATCTTTATTGGGATCACATCCTAAAAAAGAACTTTTCCTTACTGGGAACGCATTGTCACACAGAGCTCATTCTTACTTGGAGCTTGACCTTATTGGGAATTTATTCTCATTTAGAACATGTTCTTTCTAGGGTCCCATCTTCATGCAGAACTCATTCTCAGAATCATTCTAATTGAGAACTTCTCATATAGAACTTGTCTTAATTTGGAACTCATCTTTACTAAGTCAACTTTTGGCTAACCAAAATTTTCGACCTCACAACAAACTTTATCAAGCCTTGTTTTATCATTTTATTTGCAATAATCAAATGTAGCAACTCCAGTGTTGTACGAGGCCAAAGAATGAACTTGAGAGATTCAATAATATTAGTGATGTTCTAGTTCTTAACACAGGTCGGATCCTCTTGTACTCTTCGAAGCAATCTAGTAGAGATTCTCAGAGCTTCTCGAGTTCTCTCTTTCTCTCTCATCCCTTTATGTTAAGTTTCTTCAACACTCATAGTAATGTTTTGGCATTGTCACTTGCAAAGTTAGGTCCAACACATTTTCTCTGAATTCTTTTCACTTTATCCTTATTTTGCAACTAAAAAAGAAGTCTCAACTCCGAACAAAGTTAATTTATATTGAAGCTGCTTCAAAGCAGAATAGATTGGAATTCAAGACCAGTGGTAAATTAGATACAATTAGTTTCCAAACCAAAGTAGCTTTTCCACTTCCACACCTTTCCAAACAACTGGAATTGTTCAACTTTTACCCTTCCATTTCTCTTTCTTGATTCAATTTATTATTCTTAAACCAATCCTTGTTTGCAAATTCACTTTTTTAATTTATTGGAAAATTGAACCATATATGGTTGTTACTTCCTTTAGACTTCTTTGTATTTAAGCATCCTAACCTTGACTTCCTATGCTTTTACTCCTTTATCGTTGCCAGTCAGACTGCGTCCTTAATCTTCTTCTGTAATGGCTTAAATATGCTTCCATTGTGTGATTCATAATGGAACACAGAAACTGAAAACCCTTGTAGCATATCACTTACCAACAGCCTCTACCTCAGCATAACAAGCTTGTAATATATAGAGTAATGAATAGGGATCAGAATACTGAAATCAGGTTAATGAGGAAGATGCTGAATTAAGACTAATTGGCTGCTCGATAGTGATATGCAATAGGTGTATATATAGGTGAGTTCATAACAGAATTTGCTATGATGGTTCAGGTTTGCTATGCTGAGGTAGAGGCTGTTGGTAAGTGATCTGCTGAAAGAATTCTCTGTTTATATGTTCTGTTATAAGTAAATAAGGGCAGTGTGTTGCAAGTTTTTATCCTACAAATTTACATTTGTTGTTTTTTTTTTAAATTGTATTTTTTTGTGCAAATTAACTCTAAAAACTTTGTATAAATTTTCGCAGGACACCAGAGAAAAAAATTGTCTAATCATTGCCCCGTGGCAAAAGTAATGACAACAAAAATTTTATCCTTGATTTTGAACTTTGAAAGCAAGAAGAGGTAATCAGTAAAAAAAAAGGTATCCTATGGACTGTCAAAGAAGCGAGGAGATCAATGAAATGCTTATGAGCGAGTCTTCAACTACATTTGGGAAGCAAAGCACAGACAAGGATGAGGAGCTTTTGAATAAATCATCACCATCAAAAAGAAATGTGGTTCTTAATGTAGAAGGTTATCCGGTTGAGGGCTTGTCAATTGGAGGGCAAGAGACGTGTGTCATTTTCCCCTCACTAAGAATGGCATTTGATATTGGTAGATGCCCTCAAAGGTCCATCTCTCAGGACTATCTCTTCATATCTCATGGCCACTTGGACCACATTGTAAGCATATATTATGCAAGGTTATAATTTAGTTCATAAATTGATTTTTGTCAACTACAAATTAATGCACCATAAGGTTAATTATAATGCTAATCCGAATAGAAACATGCATACAATATTTTATTTAATTCAATAGTTTTTTTCATGGTTCAATTTACCTATGTTTTCTTTGATCTAACTTCACTAAATTATTTCTTCAAAATTTAGTTAAGATTTTTATTCTTAGGGTTTATAGAACTTATAGCATTGTTGTAGGGTTCTTTTACATGAGAATTGAGTGGCATGTACGTAGAGCTTCCTTTTTATTACTGTATACCATTTCAGTATATAGTTGCTATCTTAAGTTGTTCATAGCTTTTTTTATTGTTAGTACTTTGAAGTAGGGTGAGTGCTTGGGAATAAAACAATGCAAATTAGTTGTTTAATGGGGCCTTAATTGTGATATTAAGGTTATAGGTTCAAATTAAGTATTTGTACTTGTTAAATGATTCTCTGATATTATGTTCAAGAGTACATAAATGCCCAGAGGAAGTCTTTTGCTGTTTCTTTTTTCCACTCTGTTTGTGTCTGCTATTATTGTTGCAGATTCTGTGAAAACCATTTATCTCATCCTCTGCAAATTTTCCAATCCATGGACTTTCTCATTGTCTTACTATGCCTTCTGGGAACTACGTGCGTGATTTACCTAGATCTCCTCCCTAATGTTTTGCCTTTTTGGTGGGAACTATGTCTTGTCGAATTTATAACATGCTATTTGTTACCACTTTTTTGCTAACCAATATAACATCTCTTGGTTAATTCAACTCCATATTTTGCTTTGCTGTGTAATTTGAGTCTATTGTTGACTATGGCTCCACAATTATCATCCGTGCTTTATTTAAGCCTTCATCTTTCCCCATTGCCTTTGAATCTCCCATACAGAAATTCCCAACCGGCATAAAGCTTTACTGAGAGAAGAAATATACGAAAGAAGTTTTGGCAATAATACAATGTTACTTTGCTTTTGAGGGAGATTTTTAACAGGGCTTGCAGTTTCGCAGTGTAGTAATCAAAGGTTGAATTATTTTTAATGATGAATATATTGTGATTCTTACAAACATATTTCTTCTTTCTTTTTCTTAAAATTGACATAATCACGAACCATCAGTCAACTTTTTATTTTACTTCTCTGTTTTTCACAGCATAGTTTACAATTACACAATTTGAGGCTTGCCTTAGAATGCGCCTCAAGTGAGGAAATGCAAAGCTCCTTGTTCTTACATCTTAGTAAAAGAAAGAGGCTTACACCTCAATTATTTGAGATCCTCCTAGGGGTGTGTGAATGAGGTGCACACCTCTATTATAAGGTTTAAAAGGTATTGGACTCTTTTTATTTAAGAAAGAGGGGCATAGAAAACAATCAACTATGACTATAATTTCAATGAAGATCCTCTAAGCGATGGAAGTGATAGATGTTTTTGTATTTGTAGTCTTAAGCCACACTTAATTCATATAAGAAAACGTCTACTTTCTTATTTTAGACTTAGTGGTTAGGCTTACTTGTTTATCATCAACATTTTTCACATTATTGGGTGTTTGTATGACTTTTTATGTTACTTTTATATACTCTAAATTGTTTATTGGAAGAAATCTAACTTTTACTTATTATTGTTTTCTAAAAAAGATTACTCTCATATGTCTTTTTTTTAAATACTTAATTAATTTAATGGCTTAATTTTAGGGCTTATATCCCACCCATAAAAGAATATCTCAATTTCCAGTCGTGCAATTTTAAACGATGGTCCATGATGTTGGAACCAGCACAATTTTCTTGAGAGGCATTAATAAGAATAGAGTTGGCATTGAGTTACGTTTGAGCAGGTTAGGCTCACGAACCAAAATATTTGACTTCAATGTAACTCAAAGTGGACTCAAGCCTAGCCTGACTCAAAATATATATTGAAATTGGTATTTGATTTGATTTAAAATAATTATATCTACAAGTTCATTCCAATTATTATTTGTGCCAGACACCCTCAGATTGATATTGGCTTAAAATTTTTGACAATCAAGAATTGGACTCATGAGTCTAATCGAACAACTCAAGATGATTTTGAATTGAGTCAATATTTGAGTAAGTTTCAAATGTTGACTAATGTTGCAGTCCCTCACTAAGAAAAATAAATTTGAACGGAAACCACAAATAATGTTTGGCTGTGGTTACTGATGCAAGTGCTTGTTAAATCATGTTGGATTTACACTTTAATAATTTATGGAGAGTTGGATGAACTTCCTTGAATTTTATGAAGATGTAGGTCCCTGCGCATCATTGTGGATAGGGTTTATTAGTGAGGGTAGTTGCCTATTTATCACTTGATTATAAGGATGCCACAAACTTTGTAGTTCACTGGTATGCCCATGGGCATTAAAGTTGAATAAAATGCCAAATTTTTTTGTCAGTGCCGGTCAAAGTATAATAATGTATGTTTCTATTTTATTTTATTTTTATCGAAGTATAATATTGTTCGCAACAGGGAGGGCTTCCCATGTATGTTGCCACTCGAGGCCTTTATCGTATGAAGCCACCAACTATTTTTGTTCCAGCTTCTATCAAGGAAACTATTGAAGGGTTATTTGATTTGCACAGGGCAATGGATCAATCTGAATTGAAGCACAATCTTATAGGCATGAATGTGGGTAAGTTCATGTCTTCGTTAACGTTTTAATGGTATTTGATGGTTAATGATATCATCTTCATTATATTTTGAGGGTCAAAGGTTTTTTCTTCCTTAATTATCCTCAATTTACTGGAGCTGAGCAGACAAAAGAATGTTCTTTAGAAACTTTTATGTACAGGAGATGAGTATCAGCTAAGGAGGGATCTTATAGTGAAAGCATTTAGGACTTACCATGTGATACCTAGCCAGGTATAGCCAGTTCAAACTTCAAATTTCTGACCATCTCTAATAAAATTGGGATTCATATTTTACAGCTATTGTCTCATCAAAACATTTTGTCTTCTTCAAACATATGCAGGGTTATATTATTTATTCTATTAAACAGAAACTTAAGCCGGAATATATTACTCTTTCAGGACATGAAATCAAGAACTTGCGGTTATCTGGTGTTGAGGTCTGTCTTAATTAAAACTTATCTGTTCTATCATAAAATGATTTTGAATTTTTTTTTTTTAATTTTTGAGCTTTAATTTTTGTCATTTTTTGTTTGCAGATCACTTACACTGTGACTTCACCTGAGATTGCCTTTACGGGTGACACACAGTCCGATTTTGTTGTTGACCCAGATAATGCTGATGTTCTGAAAGCTCGAATTCTTGTCATGGAGGTGCATATTTTTTTTTTTTGGCCGACTCCACTTAGTGGGATAAAGTTTTTGCTGTTGTTGTTTTTTGATTTGTAGTGATCTTTGAAGATCTTTTAGTCTCTTTTGTCAACCATATGAAGGATAAGTGTCCTACGGGCCCTTTGTTAATTTTGTGCTGCATATGAGTTTCTCTCCTCTTCATGATGCATAATGCCTTGTATAGTTTTATACAGTTCATCAACTACTCAATTTTTTTAGTAGTTAGTATGTTTGAATGAACTGGGAAAAATATAAGGTGACCCGTAGGGAGTCTAAGAGAACAATTTGTGACGATAAAAATTATGCTTTTAGTGATCTTTATAATATATTAGATACTAAAGGAATGAAAAATGCATGTATAAACTTGTCAGACAAAGAGAAAAGAAAAATAAAGATTTAATTCAAGTAATATTAAAGATGAAAATCAATAGTGATTTTCATAGAGGAAGATATTCAACATAGGTGGGTGAGCTATTTTGATTAACTTTTCAATAAAGTTTCTGAAAATACGATCGACCTTAGTGATCTTAATATTGTTAATAATATTAAATCTTTTATTTTTACCGTCGCAGTAGTAAAATAGAATTTGAAGAGACTTTAAATAAAACCAATGGCAGAAGATCAGTAGGATCTGATGTTATCCCAATTGATGTGTGGAAATGTTTAAGAGATCTGGGAATTTCTTGGCTTACTAAACTCTTTAATATTATTTTAAAAACTAAAAATTTGACTGAAGAGTGGAGGAAGAGTTTTTTTATCTCCTTTTTTAAAAATAAAAGAGATGCACAAGAGTGTGCAAATTATAGAGGAATTAAGTTGATGCGTCATACTTTAAAATTATGGGAAAGGGTAATGGGACATTGCTTAAGACGTGATACAAAGATTTTTTATAATTATTTTGGATTTATGCCAGACAGATCCACCATGGAAGCTATCCATTCATTAATAGGTTTGATGGAGAAGTACTTATAGAATAAGGAGGATCTGCATATGATTTTTTATTGATTTAGAAAAAGCTTACGATAAGGTTCCGATAGAAGTCATTTGGTGAGTTCTAGAGAAGAAATGTGTTGATATGACTTATATTCAAGTAATTAAAGATATGTATACTAGAGTTGTTACTTGTGTTCAAACAAAACGATGATTGCCAATTATTTTTCTATTTCAGTTGGATTACATCGAGATCTGCTTTAGGATCATATCTTTTTGCTTTAGTTATGGATGCTCTTACTGGACATTTAAAGGAGGATGTATTTTGGTGTATGATTTTCACTGATGATATCTTTCTTGTGGATAAGATTAGAGAAGAGTTTAGGAAAAAATTGAATCATGGAAGTTTATAATGGAGTCTAAAGACCTTCGTTTGAGTAGTTCTAAAACTAAATACATGGAATGTAATTTTAGTAGTGATAGCTCTCGTGACAAAGTTATAACTATGAGTGATCAAAACATTAAATTGTGTGATCGTTCTAGATATCTCAGGTCTATAGTTCAAAGTGATAGTGTTTGGTGATATAGATGGGGATGTTATCAATAGAATTCATGTTGGTTGGTTGAAGTGTAGAAATGCATCGCGCCTATTGTGTGATGGAAAAGTACCACTTATGCTGAAAGAAAAATTTTATAAGAGGTTGTTGAGACCTGCAATGCTCTATGACACAGAATGTTGCCTTTAAAAAGGAAGTATAAAATAAAGTTAAGTGTTGTTGAGATGAGAATGCTTAGGTGGATGAGTGACTTGACACTTAGAGACAAAATGTGTAATGAATATATCCGTGATAGGGTTGGTGTAGCTCTAGTGGCAGACAATATTAGAGATAGTCGTCTTAGATGGTTTGGTCACATTAAACACTGACCATTTGATGATCCTTTTAGGATAGTAGATGTTTTAGATTCGATTTATGTTAAGAAACACTGAGTTAGACCTAAAATGGCTTGGGCTTATTGTATAAAAATGATCTTAATTTGTTAGAATTAATTAAAAAAAAGACACTGGACGCAACGGATTCATTTAGCCGACTCCACTTAGTAGGATAAAGGCTTGTTATAGTTGTTGTTGTAGTAGTACCTCTGAGTGAGCGTCCTAGACAACTTGCTTTAAATAGTCATTATCACTTTATTTTCCCGTTGGTTTCTTCTCTTTTTTGGATCTAACATATTGCATACTCTTCTATTTGGTTGAATGAAAAAACTGAAGTCTCATTTGCTATATCAATCTCCCCTTACATGAGAGCTCATCACATCTTCCACCGCTCCTCAAATGGAATTTTTGTTTATTATTAAGTTTCATGCACTAAGAAGGTACCATGAGATTCACCCATTTTTAGAAAGGGCCATCAACCACCACATGAACTACGATCCCAATAGAACCATATTCTATCATACCACTCGTGAAATAATAGTAATAAACAGTAGCACCAATACAAAAAAAAAAGTTTGCGGTTCATTATAAATACTTGTGTTCATAGTTTCTCAAGGATTCAAAGCTACTAAACTTCAAGAGAGAATGCTTCCTTTCTTGGTTCAGAAAACCTTTGAGCTGCTTCAAATGTTTTCATTTACATAATCATAGAGAAAATTGTCTGGGCTTTCATTTACCAAGGTATAGATCTTCCCTGACTACAAAGCTTAGCACTACATGAATAGTCATTAACTTAACTATAGTTGAAAATATTTAAATAAATTATGTACTTTCTTTTTATTGGAACCACTTTATAACAAATCTCAGTTTATACTTTTAGCTTCATGTCTGTTCTTCTTTACTTCGTATATCTACTTATTTTGGAACGTCTTCTTATCCTTAAGCAGTAGTTATTGTGCCCATCTCGTTTTTTATAGCAGGCTCCAGCTTGACAAAATCCTTCTATGGATTCCTTGTTTGCATTTAGGCTCTTACATTTATAAGTAACTTTTAATAAAGTGAAAAAGGAATGATTAGGAGGCTTTTGATTTATTTTATTTTATTTTTTACTTGGTTTAACAGAGTGCTAACTTTAAGTTGATTTTATGTTTCCTGTGTCGGTTCCTGTCTTTATTCTAGCACAAATGTCTGCCAATTTAATATGTTATGGAGATTTTTCTATTATATAGATTTTGTTGAACAAACATTTCTATTCTAAGTACTCTTTTATCTTCAATCTTTCAAAATCTGTAGTTGAACTTATCTCTGTCATAGCCAATGAAATAGTATTTATTGGATTTTTAATCAAGCTTTTCTATGGTGATCTAATCAGCATTAGCATATGATCAAGAATTGAAAATTTCAATTATGAACATCTTTTTTACCTGTCATATATTGTTTAAGAAGCCTAAAGTGGAATTGATGGTCCTTGATTGATAAAAGACGTTGTATTCATTCCATCTACCTAGAAGACTTTGTGAGGAGTCGAATGTAATATTACGCTCTTGTATGTTTATTGAGAGTTCTTCATTTTCTAAGCTACTCTCTCTCTCTCTATTTTTTGTGGAACTACTAGAACTGTTCTCTCCATAGATCTTGTGAACTGCAAAGTACTTTTTGAATTCTATTGGGCCGAACTTTCCACCCTTGTCTGAATGCAAAAGCTTGATTTTGCTTTGAATTTTATCATCAGCTATGCTTTCCACCTCACAAAAATTGAAAATACATCAAATTTATTTTTTGATAAAACAATATCTGAAAAAAACCAGATTGGTTGTTATTTAGAAGTTCTTTAGAATCCCTGAACCATTACCGGCAGTCTCTTGTGCTAAATCTTTCACAGAATGCTTTTAGGGGCTTTTTGCTTGCAATTTCATGTTTTGCTTTGAAATAAAGGAAATTTGCACTATCCCTGATTTGTTTTGTATATGAATCACATCGATTGGAAATGCGACATTCCAATTAAATTAAGATTTTGTGATACGGGCGCTAATACGGTGCCATGCTCGGGCGTTTCGAACCGCGGGGCCCGCCTCCTTGGCATCGCAGAAGCAAGAGCAGTGCAGAAGGGGAGCGGGAGTTCACGAATCCTCGCGAGGCAGCGTGATTGTGGGAGATCTCGCGCGAAGGCGGTAAGTATTGCTAACTATCGTCATGGCTTGGGGCATCACAAATCGGTTGTTTTAGTGAGTGCTTTCTGGATTTCTCTAGGCTTCCCACTCTCCTTTGTGTAAAAGCATCCTCCTTCCGGAGGGAGCCTATAAATTGCTGTCCTAAGTCTGTAGGGAGTCAGTTCTTCGTGTGTTAAGTTTCAGATCTCTTGTGTGAAGTCTCTTTTCCCTTTTTGGGTTGTATCCTCTACAAGGTGGAGGTGCTTTGGCTATATCCTCTCCAATGTTATGATTATATCATCCCATTTAACTTTCCCTAACATTCTCCTCCCCACTGTTTAGTTGCCAAACTCTCCCTCCATCACCCCGACATCCAGTCAGGTTATTATTGCTGAACCGACTTCCTAACTCCTTTCAAGCTCCTCCAAACAACCCCACTATCGCTACCGACCACCTACAACCTTTTCCTACCTATTGTCCCCACAGTTCCGCACCATCTTTTCGCTGCCACCCGCCTCCCATGACTGCATTCATTCCTCCCAATCATCTCTATCCCTCTATCCAACATTCACCACCTATTGGAATACGTTTAGAAGTGTTTGCTTATGTCATTTCATGTTTTGTGTCGTTATTGTTTGAGTCATTTTGTAACCCTATTTTAATATCAATGAAAGTTTGCTTTGTGTTTTCCTAACTAGTTCTGGTATCATTTGGTATTAGAGCTAGTCCAAACCTAGTCCCATTCTAGGGTTTCCGAGAAGCCAAACTCTCTTTCCTACCACCAAATATACCGTCCACAACCCAAACCCTAACCTTGCTAAAATTCTTCTTTCATATTTCTTAATTCCTAGTCATGCCATCTTGGAGATACATGCCTAAGACTACCCGGGAAGAGTTAAGGAGGGTGCTCCGTCGTCTCCAACAGAGACTTGCAGAGATTGAAGAGTTAACAAAGGAGGAGGATACCTTCGACCCAAATATGGAGAGTCGAAGGGTAGAAATATATGACGATATGAATTCCTTCTATGGGGTGACTTTCAGGGATGAAGAAGACAGACCACGAAGTTTCGGATTCCAGTATCAGAGAAGGCCTAGAGAGGGATATTTGAATCTCTCTCAAAGGGAGAATTCCGGTGAGGAGATACCCGTTGGAGGGTAAGGTGGATTTACCTGAGTTTGAAGGAGATATGGATCTGGATGAATTCAATAAGTGGCTACAAACTGTTGAACAAATCTTCGAATATAAGGAGGTATCGGAGGAAAGACGAGTCAAACTAGCCACCATTAAGCTTAAGAAGAACGCTACCCTATGGTGGGAAAATGTGCAGAGGCAAAAGAAGAGGGAAGGCAATGAAAAGATTGCTAGGTGTGAGAAGATGAAGAAGGTAATGTAGAAAAAATATCTCCCACCCCACTATCGCCAGGATACGTTTCTAAAACTCCACAGCTTACAACATAGAGATCTTTTAGTAACGGAGTTTACAACCTAGCTCGATCACTTACAGCTTAAGTGCGAACTGATAAAGCCGGAAGAGCATACAGTAGCCAGGTATATTGGGGGAGTGAGGCCTGTGATTAGCAATGTGGTGCAACTGCAACCATACTGGACACCGGGAGATGTCCAGTCACTGGTCTTGAGAGTAGAAAGCCAGCAGAAACAGAGTAGGTGGCAGTCATCCTTGAGGCAGCAACCTCCAGGCAAACAACCACCTATTGTTACCATAATTGATAAGGGCACCCTGCCATAAACTAGCAAGCCTGAACATGAGAAGGAACAGCCCGAATCAGAGCGAGAAAAACAGGAGAAAGGTAGCGCCTCCAACATTATACCGCCCAATAAAAGTTTCAAGTGTCACGGTTATGGCCACATAATCTCCAGCTGCCCCACGAGCAAAGTAGTCTCACTTACTTATCAGGTTGCCCTGGAAGAGATTAGCGGTGACGAGAAAACTGAGGAATAGGGTAAGTGTATCAGTTTCTCCCAGATGAAGGAAAGACGCTTGTGATTCGACGAATGCTACAGACTGAAGACACTAGGGATTCACAGTAAGTGAGACGGAAATGTATACAGTCTCTTCATCGACGACGGAAGCAGCAAGAATGTAGCGTCGACGTAGATGGTAAAGAAATTAAGACTCACAACACAGATATTTCCAGCAACATTCACTTAAGTGGCTTAAGGAGAATGGAGTCAGCATCAACTGAACATGTTTGATAGAATTTTTTGATCTGATGCCAGCTACAGGACTAGATGTAGTGTGATGTGGTTCCTATGGATGCTTGCCACATTCTGCTGGGAAGACCGTAACAATTTGATCGAAGGATTCAGGGGAAGGACGTAGAAATACGTATTCTTTCACCAAGGACGAGAAGTACATAACCCTCCTTCGTTCGACAGAGCCCGAGGTCACAGGATCCCTTTTCAACTAAACAGCGTCAGTAGAACCAGTTTTAGTGATGACACTAGATGAGAGGATCGAGCTTCCTGCCCCTGATATAGGACAGATACCGACAAGGTTATGTCGGGTCAATGTCGTACCAACAGAACTACCGCCATGCGGGAAGGTTCCGATTACTATCACTACACAATCGATTAAACCGATCATATGTTACTTTGGGAAGATTCACCGGCATTGGTGTGGTACACAACCCTAAAAAGGCAGATCGACATGGACATTTACTCGCAAGTTAGGGAGACCCCAGATACCCCGGTAAATAGTGCAACCTTCAGTGGGATCCAGGGGTGTCTGATTATGAAACGAAAGATTCGACTATGAATTCAAAGCTCTCCCAACCCTAGGAGACTGATACGGGCCCTAGCAGGACCCGATTATGGGTGCTAAAACAACGCTCGATTCGAGTGTTTCGAACCATGGGGCCTGCCTGCTTGACATCGTAGAAGCAAAGAACGGCGCAGAAGGGGAGCGGGAGTTCGCGAATCCTCGTGAGGGAACGCGATTGCAGAGGATCTCGTGCGAATGCGGGAAGGATCGCAGCGAGGATTGCGAACTATCGCGATATGGCTTGGGGCATCACGAATCGGGTGCTCTAGGGAGTGCTTTCTAGATTTCTCTAGGCTTCCCACTCTCTTCCTTTGTGTAGAAGCTTCCTCCGTCCGGATGGAGCCTATAAATTGTTGTGCTAGGTATGTAGGAAGTTAGTTCTTGATGTGTTTAATTTCAGATCTCTTGTGTGGAATCTTTTTTCCTTTTCTGGGCTGTATCCGAGGAAGTGGTGATGCTTCGGTTATGTCCTCTTCAAGGTGGTGATTATATTCTCCCTTTAACTTTCCCCAAACCTTCTACTCCCAACTCTTCAGCCACCAAACTCTCCCACTGTCACCCCGACACCCAATAATTTCCCTTCCCAAAGGTTATTACTGCTGACCCACCTTTCTAACTACTTTCAAACTCCTCCCAACAACCCCACTATCGCTGTCGACCACCTACAACCCTTTCCCACTTGCTGTCCCTACAGTTCTGCACCATCATTTCGCTGCCACCCGCCTCCTGTGATTGTCGTTATTCCTCCCAATCAACTCTATCCCTCTAGTTGACTGCCACCGCCAATTGGAATACGTTTAGAAGAGTTTGCTTGTGTCGTTCTATGGTTTGTGCTGTTATTTCCTCTATTGTAACCCTACTTTATTATTAATGAAAGTTTGCTTTGTGTTTTCCCACTAGTTCCGGTATCAGTTTGTATCCATATATTTTATTGATGGTAATTCATGAAATGACCATTATTTAACAGAAATATATCTCAGCAGCCTAATTTCATCTGATGTACATATACAATTTCATTGAGAGAGAAGGTACGGACCTTCTGATTGGCATATAAAACCTATAGCCAATGAATATAACTAAAGTAACATCCAAAAATAGTTCAATGTCATGCTTTTATTAAGCTGATATGTATTCCATTAAGGGATCTGCTTCTATTTATTATTTATTCATTTATTTTCTTTATTTCAGCATCCTATCATTTTTCGTGTCCTTTCATTAGTGATGCTAACAAAGTCTACTTAATGCTTCCTTAGAGCACTTTTGTTGATAATGCAATGTCAATAGAGCATGCTAGAGAGTATGGCCACACACACTTATTTGAGGTTAGTCCCTTAAAGTTGCTTTTTCTAACTTCAGAGATTAAAACAAGATGGTGTTAGGCTAACCTTTTTTTTTTCTTTTTCTGTTTTTGTGCGTCTTCTTGCTGCTGTCTAGATAGCAAATTATGCAGATAAGTACCAGAACAAAGCTTTAGTATTAATCCATTTTTCCGCCCGATATACTTCAGAGGTAGACCCTACAGACTTCTTATATAGCTGCAAACTTTTTAACCTATCCTATCTCTGCTGTTACAATTGATTTCTTCCTTGGTTGTGACTTCTGAGTATTTCTCAACTACTATTATCGCGCTTATCCTTTACACATTGATTTTATTATTTCCCCTTCTAAAGTTTTCTTCATATTTTGCTGAACTTGCAGATAACATGTTTATTGTTAATTTTGCATTATGCATTGTAGCCTCGTTTTCTTTTTTCTTGGATCATCTACTAAAGCTGTCTTGAAGTTTCTGTAACTTATTGGCCGCCTTACATTTTCAGCATGTTATTGTCCTTCAATCCAGTGGTTCTTTAATATTTAAAGGGCTAACTTGTGCTTTGCCATTACTGATTTTGTAACTTAAAGTGTCCTATCTTTTTTATTTATTTGTTTGTGGCTACCTGACTCTCCTTTATTGACATTTTTTCAAACTTTTGTTGCTTTTATATTCTGCTACTAGTAGTGATTGAGCTCTTCTTTTTTTTACTTTTGTAACCATCTTTCTTCTATATTATTATGGTTACAGGAGATTGAGGCTGCAATTGCAAAATTACCTGCAACTTTAGCTAGCCGAACTTATGCACTGCTGGAGGGTTTTTAGCTTCTTTTGGAACATCAGATGAGTGCTGGGACATACTGGTAAGTATGATAGTAACTTTTTGTCTAAAAAAACTCAAACTTCTTTCTTAATATGTTGCATTTCAGTTCTGCAATTGCCTTTCTATATTTTCTCTGGAGGGGGAGTTCAAATTAATGTAATAAAAAGTTGGCCAACATTCCTGACAGAAATATTTATACATTTTCATATTATTTCTTTTCCATAATAGTAATAAAAAAAATATTTTTTGATTGCATCAGAACATAGATTTGAGAATTGCTAAACAGTAATATCTGTCCTGTGAATTATTTAGATTGTCCTTTGAATTGATTTGCCTCTCATGCTTAATTCTTTCACTATATTAGACGGTTCGAATACGAATCGAATTAGCTTCCCCTTCCATGGTTGACATTCTCAGTATCTCTACTCTTGCTGCTGCTACTGCTACAACTACGGCCGTCTCTTCGACGCTTGGTTCAACTGCCTGCTGCTCAGCCTACTCTTATTGCCGCCGAATGTTATTATATTGGTTGGACAATTTGAGAGAAGTATATTATGGTAAAATCATGTTGTATCTTACTTTGATATTATGTTACTTTTATTTCATATTTTATGTTAGTTTGATGACTTCGATATTTGATAACTACATTAATTTTTTATTTTGTGTAAGTTGTTGTATGTTATTTTGTGACTTACACAATTTGTTATTTCATATAGATGCAATTTTTAACTTTTTTATATTGTTAGGATGTTAATTTGTTTTTCTTTAAAATATCAATAAGTTATGCTGTTAATATACTATTTTCTTATCTTTTTTTTCGCTTATATAATTTTTAAGTTATGAGGCTTACACCTCAGAAAGTCTCAAGGCTTGCACTTAGCCTCGTGAACCAAAAACGCTTTAATGTTAATTGTATATGAAGCTGCTGTTCAAAAAGCTGCGGTGACAATTATAATTTCTTTTTAAGGATCAAGATCACAGTTTTTTAGCAGTCACCGCATTTAGCCAATTCAAATTGCAAAACGTAGATTTCGACCACAGTTTTTTTGAAAATATAGGTAAAATATAGTTTTGTAAAACACAAAATAGTACAGTGGCACTATTTTGGTAGGTAAAATATAGTTATTTGGTACATTGATTTAAGCAGGATTTACATGGTATTTATTGTATATCCGTCCAAACAAAAAAAAACCGGACAAATTAAATCCTTACTTCGTTGAATTCAATTTTTCTTCCATTCCAGTTACTTTTTTAATGTGAATCCGGATTTATTAAAATTGCTTATTGCATGGATTTAACTAGATGTATAAATGAACCGAACACGAACGAACAGAGCTTGTGTTCGTGTTAGTTTCGTTTGAAATTTAGTTTGTTTGAGATAAGCTCGTGTTCAAAATTGTTTGTGAAATCACTGTTCGTGTTCATTTCTTAATAAACGAGTCGAACACGAACTATTCTCGAATGATGAGTTAGTTTGACAGCCCTAATATTAATATATATAAATAATATATTATATTAATTATATAACTTATATAAATATATAATATCTATATTAATATATTATTATTATTAATTTATTATATATTATAATTTATAAAAATTAATTTTTTAAAATATCATAAATTTTTGGTATATAATTATTTTTAAATTATTTTATATTTCGAACAATAACGATTTGAACAACGAACAAGGGCATCATTGTTCGTGCTTGGTTTGTTTAACTAACCGAACGAAAAAAAAATTTCGTGTTCGTCTCGTTTACTTATCGAACGAACATGAATTGTTCGCGAACAACGAGCATTTTTGACAGCCCTAGATATAGCAGATTTAGTTTAGTAACGTTCACTAAAGTAGATTATTTCAAACATCATAAACAAAGTTCATGGATTTAACCTTAAATTAAATCAAACATTATTTTGAATCTACAGCATTTGGATTTGATAAACCCAGATCTAAACTAAATTTTTTGGTAGCCAAACACCCCCCTAAAGAAGGAGAAAATGTTTCGTGCAAACGCTACATGTCCAGAAAGCCAGCCACTAGCCGTCACGTTATCATATATGTCATGAACAGACGACGTGGCGGCCGGTGGTTCAAATTAACGAAATGAATGCAAGACCTAATTTTATTCTTTACAATAACTATAAATAATTAGAGATTTATATATGATATTGAACTTTTCAATAAACTTAGAAATATTGATAGGCATTATATTATTATTGAGTAGGCATGTTTATATGAATTTAAAAAAAAATCATATTTAATGACATTTTAAGCCTTTAAATAATTATAATAAATAGATATTTTGATTAAGAAAATTTGACAAGTACTTGATATAATTCTTAATAAGATCGATTAAGTTATATTTGAGAACCTTTATGGTATGCTTTAGGGATATAACAACTCCATTAAATAAAACTAGTTATGGGGAAATTTTTGAAGATAAATTGAATGGTTTAATTAAATAATGGAAAATTTTTCAAATTTGGGCATTGGATTTATGAATACTTTTTTTTTATATATATTTTTAAAATTTTAAAAGTTAAAATTAGTAAAAATATCTTATTTTTAATGGATTAATGGCTTTAGAGTATCTCCAAAATTCTACAGAGAGGAAAAATATTACGTGCAGAGTTTGGATGTAAGTTGCGTTCGTACAACAATTGCGATCTATTGGAATGAGCGGAGGAGAAAAAAACGACCTTCGTGGATTGCAGCTTTCATCCAGACTATGGACGTAATATTTTTTTCCACAGAGAGACGAATGCTTAAAATATTCATTGAAGATAATGAATATAAAGGCTCTAAAATTTTTAATACCCTAAGTAGAATATCAAATATGGTTGACAGGCGGAACAACCAACCACTCGGAAAAATTATTGCATCCGGACAGCGTACCCAAACTTGCGTCCGGACTCCAATTACATGACGACACGTGTTCGTGTCGGCCTCATCCCTCAAAACACAAAAATACAACTGCGGGTTGTATTGGTATTCGAATCACTACTAGTAATACAACCGACAAATTTAATCACGCGGCCGAGCCGAGCCGATTTTTTCGACGAAATAAGCGTGGTTGTATTCAAATATTCTGCGGTTGTATTGGAATATTCCTCGGTTTTATTGTGGCAGTATTCCGGTAATATAATACAACCGCGGAATATTCGAATACAACCTCCGCGGTTGTATTGGAATATTCCCGGTTGTATTATGGTAGTATTCCGGTAATACAATACAACCGCGGAATATTCGAATACAACCGCTGATTGTATTCGAATATTTCGCTGACTTTATTGGAATATTCCGGTTGTATTATGGTAGTATTCGAATATTCCAATACAACCCGCAGTTGTATTTTTGTGTTTTGAGAGATGGGGCCAACACGAACACGTGTCGTCATATAATTGGAGTCCGGACACAACTTTGTGTATGCTGTCCGGACGCAATAATTTTTCCACAATCTGTCAGGTCTATGTTACATCTATATGCCTATCCACTCGAGTAACAACCTCATATAGTATCAGTCTCACAGAGGGGGATTCAAACCCCAGTTTAGAGGGGATTTATACCGTCGAAATGAATGCTCTACCGAGCTTGGCACGCGGCGCATATATATATATATATATATATATATATATATATATATATATATATCTATATATATATGTTAGTCAATTAAATATTTTTAATAGAATATTATACTTTAATTATTGAAGGTTTGAATAAAAAATTTTATTTCTTAACAAAAGAAAAACTTATTATTTAGTCATTTAATTTATAAATAAATAAATTAGTGATTGTTTATATTTTTTAAGTTTTTAGAATTAATTCGTAGTAAATTGATATGTCTTTCCTTTTCCTAACAAATTGGAAGACTCTGGATATACAAATCAGTTCGTCCATTCTAAATCCGACGGCTGAGGTTCTTCCGAGTACTGGAAGCTAAGGAAAGGTTCTGGATGCTTCCGCCATGGACGGCAACGACCGGCTCTCCAGTCTTCTCTCTAGACCTCAATTGCAATTTATATTCTCCTCCATCTCCTTCTCCTCGTCCTGAAACTAGGAAGCTGATCTGAGAATAGGAGCAAGATGTTTGGGAGGGCGCCGAAGAAGAGCGACAACACGAGGTATTATGAGATTCTCGGCGTGTCGAAGAACGCGTCGCAGGATGATTTGAAGAAGGCGTATCGCAAGGCGGCCATCAAGAACCATCCGGATAAGGGAGGCGATCCGGAGAAGGTAAAGTTCGTATTGGTTTTACCTGCTTTCGGATCTTTGAGTTTGATGTGTTGGGTGGCTTGGTGATGATCGCGAGGGTTGATTCCTTGTTTTGGAGGTGGGATTTTATCGTTGGATGTGGATTTTTATTTAAAATTTATTTTGGTTAGGTTGGCGATCATTGTAATTGTTTGTTGGAGTGCTTGTTGTTTTAGTTTAATTTAGTTAACCCTGACGATTGATGTAGTTGGGTTCTCCTCTTGCGGTAGCTGCATTGGTTGCAGTTTCTTGAGTTTATTTGGTGCTTTACCGCTTGAAGATGATTTCCTTCTGGAATTTATTAGGTATTACAAGATTATGGGATGTTCGGATCTGAAGTTAAAGCAAGCTAGCTTGTGATTGGAGTACTTTTTGGATGTGTTAGTTCAATATTTCTAATTTTTTAACGGATCTGATGAGTGGTTGTTGGAGTTTTTTTTGTTTGGGGATATGGATTGGAAGAGCATGGAACAATAATCCAAAACAGGATACATAAGTTTTGTGATGCATATGCTTTGATGCTCTCCGTTTTGCAACAAACAATACATTCTAGTATTGAAGTGAATATATTTGAAACTTTATTTGCTTAATCGTTTAAATGGTTTAAACATTTGTAGGTCAGATTAGAATTACTCTTTCAATGGCAGCGTGATGACGCCTTCTATCGCTGTAAAAATGGAATTTGGGATTGTTTATTTTTAGTCACATGAGAACTCACATTAATAATGATATTTTATTCAAATCATTGGTTGAGTTTGATTTGTACAGATTTTGTTGTAGACAATCTTTAATCTTTGCTTGTTACTACCTATTGTTTGCAGTTTAAGGAGTTGGCCCAAGCTTATGAAGTGCTGAGTGACCCTGAGAAGAGGGATATATATGATCAATATGGTGAAGACGCACTCAAGGAGGGAATGGGTGGTGCCGCCCATGATCCCTTTGATATTTTCCAATCTTTCTTCGGTGGAAACCCCTTTGGTGGTAAGTGTAATCTATTCCTTTTTAAACCCCATTGAGAATTGAGATCTAGTTCCATCTCTTACCCTCTTGATCAACATGGCAAGAAGATCGTGGCGGCGGCCGTGGACGCAGGCAGAGGAGAGGAGAAGATGTTATTCACCCATTGAAAGTCTCCTTGGAAGAACTGTACAGCGGAACTTCCAAAAAACTCTCACTTTCTCGCAATGCTCTTTGTTCAAAATGCAAAGGGTGAGTCAGTAGTATTAGGGTTGAATTTCTCTTCATTAGCGGCGTTCTGTGCTAACTAAATAAAGCTACATTGCTTGTTTGGCAGGAAGGGATCTAAATCTGGCGCATCAATGAAATGCTCTGGTTGTCAAGGTTCGGGTATGAAGGTCTCCATTCGCCAGTTGGGGCCATCCATGATTCAACAGATGCAGCATCCTTGTAATGAATGCAAAGGGACTGGCGAGACCATTAGTGACAAGGACCGGTGTCCACAGTGCAAAGGAGAGAAAGTTATGCCGGAAAAGAAGGTCCTTGAGGTCCACGTTGAGAAGGGTATGCAGAATGGGCAGAAAATCACCTTCCCTGGGGAGGCCGACGAAGCGCCCGACTGTCTCACCGGCGACATCGTGTTTGTTCTGCAACAGAAGGACCACTCTAAGTTCAAGAGAAAAGGCGACGATCTCTTTGTGGAGCACACACTGTCCCTAACCGAAGCCCTCTGCGGCTTCCAGTTCATATTAACCCATCTCGATGGCCGGCAGCTTCTCATCAAATCAAACCCCGGCGAAGTGGTCAAGCCTGATCAATTCAAGGCCATCAACGACGAGGGCATGCCGATGTACCAGAGGCCTTTCATGAGGGGCAAGCTTTACATCCATTTCACGGTGGAGTTCCCGGACTCGCTGAGTCCGGAGCAGTGCAAGGCGCTAGAGGCGATCCTTCCGGTGAGGGCTCGGACTCAGCTGACGGACATGGAGATTGATGAGTGCGAGGAGACGACGTTGCACGATGTGAACATTGAGGAGGAGATGAGGAGGAAGCAGCAGAGCCAAGCTCAGGAGGCCTATGATGAGGATGAGGAGATGCATGGGGGTGGTGCTCAGAGAGTGCAGTGTGCTCAGCAATAGAAGATTGGACAAGATGGAGTGAGCAGCATAGCTATTGCTGTTCTTTATTTACTCTCCATTTTATGTTTTGTTTACTTAGTTTTGTTGTTAAGAACCATGTAGTGTTCTGTGGAGCTATGGCTGAACTCTATGAAATGAAGTTGGTGTCTGTGTCCTATGTACTGTGTTATATTTGTTTTTGAAGTAGAAAAATAAGAAGTGATTGAGGTAAAACCCCTATTAAATATTAGGATAATGATAAAACTTATTATGAATGTAAAATCTTCCTTTCAACACTCTATACTATGAAAGCTTATTTTGTTTGGATTTCGGATTTAGAGATATGTTTGGAGTCCAATCAAATCACGTCACACGTGGCCCATCCTGAAATTGCGGAATAACATAGAAGAATATTCTTCTTGTGTTATTTTATGTTATTCACGTGTTATTGTGATAAAATAACACATAATAATACAAGAGAATATTCTTCTGTGTTATTCTGTGATATTCTGGATTTATCATGATGTTATAATAATACTAACACCTGAATAATACAGAATAATACATGAGAAATATTCAGGCAACGTGGCGTCATTTGATTGGACTCCAGATGTAATTGGATTCTAGATGTATCTCTATGTCCGAAGTCCGGACGTAATAATTTTTTTCATACACTATACACGTTATTCTAATAAATGTTAGTCAAATCAATAACAAGCTTACTTCTCACCTCACCATATGGTATTTGTGTCATGAAAAGTCATATTTAGATTATTTGTATTACAAAAAATTAAGTAGGAGTGAACTTGTGAGCTTATATTGAACAATTCATTTAGTTTATCATTAAACTCAAGCTTATGGTATGCATTTGGAAGCGAACCAACTTTAGTTTCGAAGCCTATTACTATCACTGCAATCAAAATATTCTTCAAATTCTTTTACACATGACAGATAAATTTTGAGCTCCATATTTGGGTAAACAATCTCGAAACAAATTCTATCAATCAAATTGATCTTAGCATCATTGTTATGTATTCTTTGAGTTAGATTCGATAACAAGAAAAGCTCAGAGATAAATGAACTATTATTGTCATCTAAAGAATTCATGGAAGGCAATACAACCATATATTTTGATTTTGAGAAGCAAGCATCATGACCAATCAAATGTACACCCATAAAGCCATCAATACAAACTTTAAAGCTAACAAAGAATCTCTAGTCATCCTTTTGATAAGTGTATATACAATAAGAACTAGGAATTTTCTAATAACAAAGAACCTAGTTATATTACGTGAGAGCAAGAGAATTTTACGTGCGCGAATAAGGAGAAAAGCTATGACATGAGTGATGAATGTGTCAAAGGGCTGTTTTGGGAGCCAATACGATGGTGCGGCATCGCACTGTAATTTTAACTGTTTGGGTAAACTGTATTATAGCTGCTTTTTCAGAAAGCCACCGCGAGTGCGGTGACAACTTTTTAGCTAAAGTATAACTTGTAATTGTCTCAAATAGATCTGAAAATCTACTCATGTAATATTCACAGAGATTTAAGTTCAAAAGTTATCAATAATAATATTGGGTTGAGAAATAGGTAAATACACATAAAATCCTCAATTATCAAATAATTTACAATAATTTATCAATATAAAAGTACTATTATGTTAATCACTGTAAATTTTGATAAATTCAACTTATAGCTACGAACGCTTACTCTGTCTAAACTCCGAACGTAGATGTACGTTTAGAGTCCAATCAAATCAAGCCACACGTAGCCCAAAGGTACGTTCGGAGTACAATCAAATCACGTCACGCTAGTGCACCGTGAAATCACGGAATAACACAGGAGAATATTCTTACTCGTGTTATTCACGTGTTATCAGGTGTTATTGTGATAGAATAACACATAATAACACAGGAGAATATTCTCTGATGTTATTATGTGATATTTTGGACTTACAATAATATTATAATAATATAATAACACATGAATAATATAAAATAAGATAGAAAAAATATTATTCCAGAATTTAGGATGACAATCCATTCCTAAAGCTACACGCCTGCAATTACCGATATTCAATTTTTCCACCACTGATATCATTGGCCGGAGCGAGAATCCCAATATCCCGCACCCCTTCAACCCGTGATAGTTAGCCGGAGCGAGAAAGAAGCTCGATTCACCGGCGATGTTACTGTCGGGCAATGCCAACATTCTTGCAGTAGCGGTGGAGATACTGTCTCTGTGTTTGGTGTTGATTTTGGCCGATGCACGGGACGAGAATCATGTGTTTCAGCCCTGCGAGGACGCGAAGATCCAGCGATGGGATGGATTTACGTTCGGCATGGCTTTCTCAGATCGTGATTCATTTTTCTTCAATGGTACTCAGCTGTCGCCCTGCGACAGTCGCCTGTCTCTCGCCAACAAGGGTGCTCAGCTGGCCGTGTTTCGCCCTAAGGTTGATGAGATTTCTCTTCTTACCATCAATACCACCACCTCTTTTGCTCCGGTGAGATCGATTTCTGTCTTGTTCTTTTATTGATTGGATTGGGTTTTCTCTTCAAATTTGTTTTTTAGGGTTCCGCTGCTATTTTGTGATTTCATTAGCTTTGGCGATACTCTACTCGGTGATTCTCTTAAATTTTAGTTTGTTTTCCTTCTGGTGCGCGCAATCCGATCCCCGTTCCATTTCCATTCTCCACCCCTTTCTGCAGATTCCTCCCTTTAGATCCAGTCCAGATCATTGAGACTCGTTACTGAAGCAAGATTTTGTGAATTATTCATGGCGTTTCAATGAGTTTGTCTTCTTGAAAGGGAAACAAAGCATAATGCAGACATCAAGCTCCTAAAAAAAAATTGAGGATGATAATTGTTTCGTTGGAGATTGATGTGTAAGACTGTATTATTAGGATGGAAAGGTAGCAGCTATTTTTGTTTTCATGGAAGAAATTGGCTTGTAAACGTTGACCATCTGATCACCTTGTTAGATTTGACTTATGCTAAGAAAGGTAAGATGCAGACCTAAAAAGACTTGGGGATGTATAAAAAATGATCTTAATTTGTTAGAGTAAAATGAAAATATGAGTCTCAATAGGACACAATGGAGAAAAAATGATTCATGTAGATGGCTCCACTTAGTGCGATAAATGCTTGTTGCTGTTGTTGGAAGAAATTGGCATGTAGTGAACAAAGCTTGAAAATTAATTAGGATTGCACATTCAACGGTAATGATGAACATGATTAATAGAGTTTACTTTATAGCTGTACATTCCACGGAGAATTCTAGAGGCCTTACTTCCAATATCCTTTGAATAAATGCTAAAGAGGATATGTCCGTGGACACCATGTTGTGAAGTTCAGGGCCAGTTTAGGGATAAGCCACCTTATGAAGCTCTTTTCCGTGTTTTGGATGTAACAATGATTGATATGATTCTTGATGATATGATGTATATCGAAGCCTACATTGTTAATTCTTTCAAAACATGGACCGGGTTTCTCAAGCCCATCGATTAACATCTCTTCTTTTTTTTTCTGATTTCAATGTTGGTGTCGACGCAAAATGGACCTGCTTGAGAGATTGTTGGTTATCATATCCATTAAATTGTTTTCGGTATCATTTATTGTTTGACCTTGATGGCAGAGTCATTGTTGGGGGCAGTCATTGTTAGGGGCAGAGTAAAGTTGTGAACTCACATCATTAATTTGGATTTCATTTTGAGTGGTTAGTCAATTAGGATGTTAATTGGTAGATATGTGTTTGGCTTGTATTCCATAAATACCTTCATTTAGAGAGAGTTGAGTTGCGAAAATGAATGAATAATTTTCATTTTTTTTATCAAGTTTTTTGTTTCTTATTGAGGAGATGTAAACGAACATAATATTTTTTTTTTTTTAATTTCTCAAATAAGTTTGGATATATGTTCAAAAGAAAAATTTTGGAATTACCTAGAATAATTTATACATCTGATACCTCTTAGAAAAATAATTTTATTGGAGGAGATTTAAATAGATATGTTAGTAGAGTGATAAAAGCTTTAGAAAAATCATTTTGATTACGATTTTGGAGTGATTAACGAAGAATATAGCTATATTTGATTTTATTATAACTTATAATTTTGTTATTGCTAATCAGCAATTAAAGGAAAAGACGCATAAGTGGGAGAAAACCACAATAAGCAGTTACCAGAAGAATTCATGCAAACACCCCTGATACCAGCCAAATACTTCTTCCAGCTACCATCGTATTAAACTTAACATAACCTTCCTCGAGTTTATTCGAATAAATCAAATTTATCTGCATTTTAAACTTACCAGAAGTATGCACCTTAAACAAATGAAAAAGCTTCAGCAATTTCTTATTAACAGGATATTTAAACCAGCCAAATTTCAGCATCTTCAAAATAAAACTTCTAATGCAATTAAAATAAGAGAGCACAGAAACCAACTTATCCGTATGGTTAACATCATTAATAGTAATCCAAAGAAACCAAAAGACCACAATAGGAATGGATGCAAAAGACAATCCCCCATGCTCTTCCAGCAATTAATCAGATCTTTAACAGATAAATTAGATTCCCATCTCAACTTCTTATCAAAAAGAGAAAGAAAACCATATTCCAAACGAGATTAGAAAAAGAGCAATTGCAAGACAGATGATCAATCTCCTCTTCATGAGTTTTACAAAGAGAACACTAGGAAGGCAGTTTACATTATTTTATTTAAGAAAAAAGATGAACTTATTATCACTTATAAGAGTGGATATAATAAAACACAAATTGATTAGTTTCTTATTAGAAAAAGAGAGCGTTAAGAATGTAATGATTGTAAGGTCATTCTAAGTAAGAATTTAAGTACTTAACATCAATTATTAGTTTTGTATTTTAAGATAAAGGTTTGGAAGATAAAAAAGATAATGAAATATTATCATAAAATTAAATGAGGTACTTGACAAATAAAATTATTTTTATGAGTAGACTTTAAGATCTTAAGATTTGAGATGTTCATGAAGAAGCTAATCTTTGTAGGATCAAATAACAAGCACTATTAAACAAGTGATAAAAAGATGTACTTTGAGTATAAAAAGAAAAAAAAATTATAAATAAAAATATTTGTTGGTGGAATAATAAAATATAAGAAGTTTTGTTATAAGAATTTGCTTAAATGTAAAAAATTAGAGAATTGGAAAAAATATGAGATACATGTAAGGAGTTGAAGAGATCAATTTGTGATACTAAAAATTCTATTTTTAGTGATTTTTATAATAGATTAGATACTAAAGATAATGAAAGATATATGTATAAACTCATCAAACAAATAAAAAAGAAAAGTAAAGTAAAGATTTAATTCAAGTAAAGTGTATTAAAGATGAAATCAAAAAATATTTTTCTTAGATGAAGATACTCAACATAGATGAGTGAGATATTTTGATAAATTGTTCAATAAAGTTTATGAAAATATGATTGACTTTAGTGATTTTAATATGTTAATAATAATAAAATATTTTATTTTTACTATCGTATTAGTAAAAGGAAGTTGGGGAGGCTTTAAAGAGAATGAAGGGTTAAAAATCAGTTTGACCTGATGGTATCCCAATAGAGCTCTGAAAATGTTTAGGAGATTTGGGAATTTCTTGGCTTGCTAAACTTGTTAATATTATCTTTAAATCTAAAGATATGTCCGAGGAGTGGAACAAGTGTATTTTGGTCTCCATTTTTAGAATAAAGGGGATGCACAAGGGTGTGCAAATTATGGATGAATTAATTGAATGTGTCATGCATTAAAATTATGGGAGATAGTAATTGAATATAGGTTATGACATAATATAAAGATTTCTCATAATCAGGTTGAATTTGTGTCGGGCGAGTCTACCATGAAAGTTATACATTTATTGAGAGGTTTGATGGAAAAGTACAAAAAGAGCAAGATGGATCTACATATGATTTTTTGTTGATTTAGGAAAGACATATGATAAAGTTCTAAGAGAAGTTCTTTGGAGATTTCTAGAAAAAAAAATGTGTTGATATGACTTATATTCAAGTCATTAAAGATTTGCATAATAGAATTGTTACTTGTGCTCGAATAGAAGGAGAATTAACCAAGTGTTTTCCTATTTCAGCTGGATTACATTAGGGATCAACTATAAGCCCATATTTTTTTGCTTTACTTATGGATGCTCTTACTGGACATTTATTGGAGGATGTACCTTGGTGTATGCCTTTCGCAGATGATATCCTTTTTGTGGATAAGACTAGAGAAAGAGTGATGGAAAAATTTGAATTATGTATGTCTACTTTAGAGTTTAAAGACCTTTGTTTGAGTAGCTAGTGGTGGAGTGCAACAATGGATGATCAAATGAGTGAATATTTTAGATATCTCAGGTCTATTGTTCAAAGTGACGGTGGGGATGTTATTATTAGAATTCAAGTTGGATGGTTGAAGTGGAGGAATGCGTCAAGCCTATTGCTTGATAGAAAAGTGTCGCTTTGACTTGAAGAAAATTTTTATAAGCTGGTGGCGAGACCAGCGACGCTTTAATGCACATAATATTGGCCTATAAAAGAGAAGCATAAAACTAAGTTAAGTGTTGATGAGATCATAATGCTTAGGTTGATGAGTAGATTTACACTTGGAGACAAAATGCAAAATGAATCTATCCATGAAAGGGTTGTGTAGCTCCAGTGGCAGACAAGATTAAAGAGTCGTCTTATAGTTGATTTGGTCACATCAAATGTCGACCATCTTATGCTCTAATTAGAAGAGCAGATGTTTCATATTTGACTTATGTTAAGAAAAATAGAGATGGAGCAAAAAAGGCTCGGGCATGTTGTATAAAAAATGATCTTAATTTATTAGAATTAGGTGAAAATATGACACTCAATAGGATACAATGGAGGATGGTATTTGTATAATTGTGATTGGACTTTTACTAGAAACTTTAAGATGTTGCTATTTAAGCTTTATTTCTTTAATCTTTCCGCTTGGTGCAAATGCTGAAATTCTTTTACAACATCAAATATTAAGAATCTTTGCTTTGAATCCATAATTGAACAGAGATTGCTAATTCACCAAGAAGCTTTTGTGAATTGTAAGTTTGGTTCATTTTATGATTTGTTTTAATTTTTCTCACATTAATATTTCTAAAATTTATGACCAATAATTCAATTGATTGTTGGGTTTTGCTGCAATGCATAATGTTAATTATGGTGACGCGATCACCAATCACTTAAATTGCTTCGATTTCTTCAGAATTTAGTTTGTCAGGTATCTACTTATTAATTCTTGTAAACTGGAGGGGAAGCTGTTTGTTAGCGATTAAGTTGAAAATATCAACTTTTCCCATCAAATGAACTTGATCCCTGATAGTGATTGAGATCAAATTCAGGATGGAACCATAATTGCAGCATCCCCTGACGCTTGTATCTGATAAAGAAGAAAGGTTAAAATTGAAATACTCGCCAATTATAATTATTATTACTTAAAAGGGTAGAAATCTTTTTAAAATATTTAATAATTGAAAGAGGAGCATAATTTTACTTACAAATAAGGATGTGGGGCTAATTACAAATCTATTTTATCTATGAACTTTGGAATATTTAGTTTGAGAAAAATATCATAGGCTGAACTTTGAACTTGTGACTTCTATCCTGGGAACTAGAGCATACAATTTGAGCTATTGCTATTTTATAGAAATACTTTGCCAATTATATTTGTATCCTAAATTCGGAGAGATCTTCAACTTTTAGATTATTGTATAATTGGAAAGTGGTTGTCATTAATATAAGTGCCGGGCCGACTATCCTCGACTAGCTATGTGCTGATTTTTGTTCGTGCAATTTTTGCTCATGGTTATTGAGCTTATAGTCATCATTTTTTGACATTTAAGGGTTGTATGGTAATGACTTCAGCGGTTTTATCAAATCCTATAAATCCGAATTTACTAAATCATACCAACAACAAGCTTTAGTAAATTTGGGATTTATGATAAAATTGAGAAGGAACTTAATTTATAAAACCCTAGATTTAACATTGACATTTATCTATCTAGCAAGATTCAAGTTAAATCATACTTAAATTAGTTAACATTTACCTTAGTATCATAATTAAAATGGGATTACGAACAATATGTACTTTGGATAAGATTAATGATGATAACGATGATGCCTTTTATTGTTTGTTAACATGTTTTTATTTAATTTATAGTAATCTTTTCAAGGTTTTATAATTAAGAAAATTTTTGTTAATCCAGTTTACTAGTGGTGGGGTGATGGTAGCATTTGCCGGCAGGAAGTATGCAGCAAGGTCCCTTCCCATTTTTGTTGGTAATAGTTCGTATGTGGTGACAAGCTTCACTCTGGTTAGTTGAAACCTTTTACATTTTCTTCTTAGAAAATTTACATATATACCCCACAATTCTTATCTATTTATCATATCCATGCATGAAACTATTGCGAGCCATGTATGTAATAATGTAAATGCCACTTACTTCTTTTAACACAATGCAAATTGTATTAAACTCAATACTTCCTTTTCATCATCGACATCAATATGCTGATTCAGGTCATGGAATTCCAAAAGGGCACCCTTCAAAACTTATTTTGGAAGCGCGACGGTTGTTCTTCGTGCTCCGGAAAGTCCAATTTTGTTTGTCTCAACAATCAGGACTGTGCAATCAAGGCATCTAACTGCAAAGGTGAGGGACAAGGTGGCTCCGTCGACTGCAGCATCGGAATTCAACTCGCCTTCTCGGGCACCGACAAGCACTATGCAGTTCTTAATTCATGGTACGAGGTTTCGAATCTTCGTCAATATTCTCTCTATGGACTTTACTCGAATCTCAAGGATTCTCTCACAAACCAATATGACCAAATCTTTTAGAACCTATGAATGTTTTTGATGTTGTGATAATACACCTTGTTTTAGCTTCTCTCTATACAGTTAGTCTTTAGATGAGTGTGATTTTGGACTTAAAATGTACTCTTGTTTTCTTATTATTCTGCTGACATATTTGAGTCTAGGAAGATTTACATACATGTTACCCAATTTCTATGTATTTACATATATTACACCTAACTTTCATTTTTTGCATGGATGTCATCTTTCCTATGCACGAAAAGGTTTATTCGAGCAATATGAAAGATTTGTGTGGTATAAATGTAAAAAAAAGAATGCATCTTGAGTTTTTTTTTGTAAACCTTATTATTGACTCTCTGAAGTAAGCTTCCAACCTTGTTTTCCTTTATTATATGCTTTTGTAATCTTTGGCTTTGTCAATGAAGCTGCCGATAACAGAAAAAAGGCACGTCTAAAGAGGAAAATTATTTCATACAGACAATGTATGCAACACTGCATACGAAATCCCCAAATAACCATCTAATAACTTCCGTCATCGTGTATTTTAAGATTATCGGGAGGTTATTAATAGATTATTGCGGTATTATTTCAAATAATCAGTGAATAACCTCATAATAACGACTCAATAACCTCTGTGGTTTCATTTTATATTTTTTATCTGTTATTCAAGATATTGTGAGGTTATTGGGAGGTTATTGCTCAAATAACGCTGCAATAACTTCATAATAACCTGTCAATAACCCTGCAGTTTCATTTTAATGTTATTCGCTAGTTAGTCGTTGGTTATTTAGGGATTCCGTACACAGCACTACATATATTATCCTTATGGAATAATTTTCATATATTTGATGATGTTCCTACTGCTTTTTTTAGGGCAATCAAAAAAGCTTGACATTTGCAAATAGTTTTTGTTCTAAGTAACGTGTGTTTGAATCTTTCATTAAATAAAAGAGTCAAACATGAATAAAATTTTAAGCTCGAATTATAAATGAGTCGAACACGAACAATTTTTTGTTAGATCGTGCTTGACACATTTTAACTCAAAATAAAAAAAATTATATATATTATTTATATAAATATATATTATATATATTATTTATATAAATATATATTATATATATTTATATTTAAATTTAAATCATAACATCTCGTATAATTATGTGATTCTCCGCTTTATGCCGCACAATTAATATATGTTTAAATCAAATACATTTATTTAATTTTTTGTTTTTTTTTTTTTGTCTTTTTTTTTTATTTTTGTGAAAATTAAAGTTTTATAATCAAGTCTTGGAAAGTGTGACAGCAACGACAAAATTGTTGTAAATAAAGGAATATTTACATGCACACCACTTAATTTGTATGTATTTACATATCTAACACCTAAACTTTAATATTTATATATACGTCATCGTATTTATATATGAAAAAATATATTTGACCTTTTTTTTAAAGTTAAAAATAATAATATTTTTCATGTGGCCAAAATGTAAAAAATAAACTTTTGGGTGTTATATATGTAAATACATAAGAATTAGGTGGTATGCAAGTAAATGCCTCTAATTTGGTCAATTTACATACATACCACTCAACTCAAATATATTTACATATCTAACACTGAAACTTTAATTTTTACCTGCAGAGCACCTTACACAAACTAAATAAAGGTGTATTTCAAATTTTAAAAAAATTTAGTGGTACAAATGTAAAAAAAGCAAAGTTTAAGTTCTAGATATGTTTACATTCAAAGCAAAGTTTATATGTATTAAAAAAATACATATAAATACAATAATACATTCCTAATCCAAACATTCCTTTTAACAAAAATCAAATCAGGAATCATTAATACATGGGATGTAATTGAAATAAATATAATTTGAATGTAAACATTTACATGTAATGTTACCATACTTGGCTTCAAATGGACCATAATGCTCCTCCGTATGAACCATTAGAGAGATTATATTTTGCTCTTTGAGCTCAAGAAGTTATACTATTGATGCCGAAATATATCGTCTTTCTTTGTGAGGCATTGACAGCATAGTCGACTCGAAATTGGCCGAGCTGCGAGTTTAAACGAAGGCCGTAACCGAGCCCGAATCCGTGCCCCGGCTTTCCTTGTCGAATCGCAGGGTAGCCTGAAAAACAATCAGCAAGAACTATTCTTTATCATTTTTGAAAGATTGCACATTGTAAGCAAGATAAAAAGTTTGGAAGATGTACATATATACCCACTTCCTATGTATTTATGTGAGAACCCGAATTCTCACTCATCAAAGTATTTATCCGCTATGGCCAAATAGTCTCACTGTTTTACCCCGTTAGTGTAACTTCCAAAAGGTCAATCATCATAAGAGTGCTCTCATGCGAGCACGCTCAACTTCAGAGTTTCAATCGAAATTCTACCGTTACACCAAAAGGCGTATATATGCTTACGAATTCGGCTTCAATCTATTCAAGAGGTTTCTAATTTACATGTATAACAACTAAACTTCATATATGCTACCTTACCTATGCAAGATGTGTAAATAATATAAGGAATTGGGTGATATGTATGTACAAAATACCACCATTTTAACTTTTAAAAGGCGAAACATGCCATTTTCATGCACCGGTAAGACGACACATGTAGAAATTGAAAATTTAAGTGGTATATATGTAAATCTTCCATAATATTCAATGCTAGTCTAGAGTCATAGTGTATTAAAGACTAAAATGTTATATTCAGTCCTTAGACATTATAACAAAACTGAGCAAAGTGGCCATTTTGCATGATTATATTCAAAAGAGAATAAAGAGGGAGAATTTACATACATATCATTTAGTTCTTAAGAATTTACATATCTCACATAAAATTTTATTTTTTTACATTTATACCTCTCAAACCTTTCATATCACGTAAAAAATAACATCATTTTAATTTTTGAAAAGTGAAATACATCTTTTTACGCATAGGTAAGATGGTATGTATGTAAAAAATAAAATTTTATGCATTAGATATGTAAATATTTAGGAATAGAGTGATATGTATGTAAATGTTCCAAGAAAAAATCACCTGGAACAAGATGGGCAGATCCCAGGTCAGTTCCACAGTCCATGAATAAAGCCCCTTCCAACTTTTTTGACTGCAGAGGACAAATTATGCCACTGGTTTGTAATTCTTGAACATTTTAGGATCAATTTGCATATTAAATAGAAATGAAAAACAAAAAATTTAAAAAGATTTACATACAAAACACTCAATTCCCATGTATTTACATATCTATCTCCTAAATTTCAATTTTTTACATATATACACCAGCTTACCTATGCATCAAATGTGTGGGTTTCACTTTTTAAAAGCTAAAATAGTGGAGAGTTGGGTAGTCTAAATGTAAAAAAGGCAAATTTTAGGTGTTTTGATATGTAAATACATAGGAATTTGGTTTTTATACATTTCAATGCCTTAAATCTCAGTAATAATGACTATTTTCTGAAATGCCATGGAATGATAATGAACTCAATGGTGATGAGGCATGAAATCAATGGAGTGTGCTCCATCAAAAAAAAGTTCAACTAAATGTCATATATTAGCAAATGATTCCTGGTCTCCCACAACTAGGGGGAAACTAACCAAGCCGTCTCGTGAGCCGGTTCAGGCTCGGCTCAATAAGTGGCTCGTGAGCTGAGTTTGATGAAGCTGACAAGCAAAGCTCAAACCAGCATAGACTCAATTCATTGGCTTGTGAGTTGGCTCGTCTGAAAAAATATTAATATAAAATATAATCATATATATTAAAATTCAAAATTTTATTTTAAAATTATTTAAAATCACTTAAAAAATGATATTTTATATCGAGTTATTTCTTATTCTTTATCTTCTAATTGCTCCTTTATTAATCATTTTATTATAATACTAATTGGAATTAATATTGTTTTCTCTCTTTCGTTATAATTACGCCAGCTCGCGCTCGTAGAATTAAGCTAGAGCTCGAGTTTGAACTTGATTAATTAATCAAGACAAAGCTCAAACTGAGTATGGCTCGAGCTCGACTCCACTCGTTTACACCCCTAACCAAAACTTCCTCTCCAAATAAGAACCAGCTTCCTCTTCCTCTCTATTTTTTTCTAGTTCCACTAATCAAGACTGCTGGTTTTCCTCACTTTCTGTGACCACATCCAGCAATCCAATAAAGTAAATCTTCCTATTTTTGTGGCTGACACCAACATTTTGTTTTAATTTTATCAACGAATTTGTGCACCATTTACTCAATTTTTTTAAAGGCAATTACATACATACCGCACAATTCTTATGTATTTACCTATCTAACATCTATGCTTCGATATATACATGCATAGCACTCAAATCTTTAACATCACAACAAAAACATCAATATTACTAACCTTTTTAAAAGCTAGACACATCTTTTTATGCATAGGTTTATAATACCAATGTGTAATGAATGTAAATATCAGACTTTAAGGTTAGATATGTAAATACATAAAAATTGCGTGGTATGTAAAATCTTTTATTATTATTAAATAAGACTAAACATTGGTTCCTACCAATTTTATAAGTTACTCGCCACTTGTTATGGAGCATTTACATGAAATTTTATAATGCCGTTTAGCAGTAAATTTTCTGATGAAGTATGGCAGTCAACTGTAAGAAAGAACCAAATGGTGAACCAAAACATTGGGCTAGACTTTTGTTTTGCTAGAGATTCGGGCCTATTCAATGTTATAAACTAAATAAGCCTTTCAATCTAGTAAGAAGGCTGCTTTATAAATTGAAAAATTTATAAGAATTAGAATTTGTGTGGTGAAATTGGCATGATAACAAACATATGTTAAAAGATTAATAATGCTTAAAGTTAGTGATTTCAGGCCCACAACCATGGCTAGCAAACTTGGAGCCATTGAGTTGCTTAAGCGTATTAGGGTTTAAGTAATTAAATTAGGTGCTTGTCTCTTAATGAAGACGGTGTTTTGGGTTTTTCAAACATTTATCGAGGCAAACTCCAAGTAATGGAATTTTAGTCTAGGTGTTGTTTAGGCATAGATATAGGCCCTGAAGTTGATCGAACTATATAAGCATTTTTTGTTCTCGAGTTCTAATAGTTGATTTAGGGTTTGTTTGGGGTAATTGCATAGATATTGACAATCTAGCAATAGCAGTTGATCTAGATAAACTCATTGATCAATGAGTGATCCGGATAAGTTGGTTAGTTATTTGGTTTGTCTATGTTGGAAAATAACTGATTTACAGGCGATTGTGTATAAATGATCATTTTGCCTGTGTGCAATAATGTTCTTTGCAACAGAATTGTCACAAACAATATACAAATGAGTAATTAGAAGTTATATTGATATACTTAAGACTGTGCATCTAGTCTATAAAAGATCACTCGACCAAAAAAAAAATTCTAGTTCAAGTTATAGAAGAACCTATTCTTACTAACACGACCAGGTTTATTATGTAACCAGAACGCAGGCTTGTGTTGAATAATATGTGAGTCATCAGCTCGTGCCTTATATATTTGAAAACACGTTTGCACTTCGTCCTCTTCTGTTCAAAGCACTCACGCTCCCTGTCCCCTTCCCGTCTCCTTCTCCACTACTGCTCACAAATCAAGCTGGAGAAAAAGCAACAACATAATCGCGACATACGGATACCTTCGAAACCCTCCACTTCTTCCTACCTTGCACGTTCCTCCTTGCCTCGCACGATATCCAGCCTATCGAAGCCCTCACCGTCCTTCCTTGTCCGCGCTTGACCAAGGAGTAGAAGCTCTCACCTACGTCGTCGTTCTTTCACACCGTCCTCTCCTTCACAAATCCCTCCTCAGGAAACCTTCACGACATAGCATGAGACCGAAATCTTTCCAGCTCCTTGAACAGTAAGAAGGATTTGAGTCTTCATGCTCGGATCCCATTCCTCCATGGCTAAATCACCCACTTTTCCGATTGGGCCACTCTTCCTCTACAGCGAAGTTAACTTCCGAAGGGCATGCGGGTAATAAGCGGGATAAGAACGTAGGTCGCGAGGTCGAGCCCGCAGCCGTGTTTATTAAGAAAATCCAAACAGCATATTCGGATAAGCAGAGTGAACGCACGAAACAAACGCCTCATCTACATTTCAAAACGCAAACGCACTAAATAAGCTGCCCCAAACGGGCCCTTAATTTACTTGCAAATTTATTTAATTGCTTATTTATCAAATTACTCTGGCAGAGTTTTCAAGCATCATATGATAAAACTATTTTTGTGCTAAAGTTTTATATTCTCATATTTAGCATTGTAGTCAAGTCACCTTGTCTTTTATGTTTAGTATTTGTACACCTGTGCAACTAGTGGTTTCAATAAATTATATCATAGGTTTAGTTGAGTTGATTCAAACCATTGTGTTTACAAGTTACATCCCTTTGCATAATCTAAAAATCCACACCATTGTTTCACTTGTGTAATGTTGTGTAGGATTAAATTTATGGATTAAAGATAGTAATTGAAACATGTAATCATTGCAGGGGCTCTTTCGTATTAAGTAAATAATTCCTCTATGGTAAAACATTAGTAATATGATTAGATTATGTGATTGATTATTGTTTTGATTTATATTGTTTATTAGCTTTCTTGCAGTTTCTTATACTAATATCTTTAAGCCTTTGTTGTGTGTAATTTGAGGGATTTGAATTGGTAAATTTCAAAAGAAATTCAAAGTGCCTAATTCACCCCCCTGTTATGTTTATTTTTCTCTTAAGAGCAAGTGCGTTGAAGGTGTCTAGCAAAATCTTGAAACAAGTGGTTGTTGGCTTTTAGTTATGTAAAAGGAGGTATGTAAAAGGAGGCTGAAAGAGGAGAGGGCTGTTGACCAGGCAAATGATGTGTAGATGGAGGATCATAGTGAACCTCATGTCAAAGCATCGATGATGGAGGAGACAACATTGATACTGGATGAAGATGTATGAAGAGATCGACACTTAGGTTGTTGAGGTGAAAAAGCTGTAAGAATTCAAGAAGAAGGTCCTAAATTGGACCTTAGACAAGATAAATGAAGTTATATCTCTGAAAATTGAAGGACTTCGAGGATAAAGGTGAAAATTACTGCTTTAAGTGTTTGAGGCAAAGAATACAAAGAACTTGTTGCGACAGAGGAAGAGAGAGCTGTTGATCCATGCGTGAATGGAGAGAAGATTATCTGAGGTGGAACATTGAAGAGATTGATCATCCAATTGAGTAAGTGAAGTCCCAATTAACTTTCAAGTAAAGCAATCAAACACATATTGTGATCTCAATACTTGGGGATACTGAAAAGATGGCCAAAGAATTTAAAGATCGAGTAGTCTTTAAGGAGTCTGCACTGTGTTCAATCTGACAGAAATATGGTTTCATGACAGATGGAGATCGAGTACATAGAGATTAATCTTGTATCTATGACAAGGTTTGAATATTTGAGATCAATGGCAATGCATGATACCAATTTCATTCATGTGTCAGAACATTTGAATAAGATCTGAACAATTCTGACACAGAAGAATGCAAATTCAGAGTTGAGAGAATATTACCCACAATTGAGGCAACCCTTAAGCTTTCAATGGCAAGAAGAGATTTTAAAAGGATAATCAAGTATTATTATAAGAAACCCGTTGAGCATGAGCACGCAGAAGAAGTAGAACATATTTGAAAGTTTTGAATTTTTTCAGCTAGTCCTCATTTGTATGCTTCTATGCTTGTAAACTTGTAGCGAGCATTTTAAAGAAGTAGACATTTCACTTTATAAACAATTCAAAAACTTGCAACAAGTGTAAGATGAAATGAAGAAGTATATTTTGCAAAGATATCTATTAGCTAGTAGCAGCTCAATTTATTGTCTCGTTTTTATGTTCGCTAATTTGGCGTAGATTGCTATGCTGAGTTGATAAGTCATCTTATTGATTGTCCAAAATAAGATGAGTTAGACAATCAATAAGATGACTTAGTGCCAAAAACAATGAAGACTTTCAACTAAAAGAGGAACCTCCAAGTGTTTAGCGAGCAAAAAGAGAAGAATGAATTCAAAATAATTTATGTTCACTATGTATAGTGAGCAATACAGAAAGAGGTATATGAAACCATCAAGTTATTGAAAAAGACAAGGATGGTGTGACTTGGGAGATGCTCCTGTTGTTTTTGTGCAATGATTATTATATGTTTCTTGTTGTATACTCTATGTATAGCTAAAAGATTTTGCAATCTAAATAAAATAATATAAATAATATAAAATCATGCATTCGAATAAAGCATCTGACGACGGCAATCTGATAGGATTTAATGCCCTCGTTGTCATTTATGTCTTCGTTGTTAATGCTACAACTTAGGAATCTCATTGTAATAAGCAATTGGTATTGTGAGCCCAAGCCATGTAGACTAAACATTGGAAGTTTTTCTAGTCGATTGCTTTGGCTTAAGCATTCAACATAAGGATGTTAAAGAGGCTAACTCAAAGAGTAAGACTTGATTGTTAGTTAGAAACTTTAGAATGATTGTTACGACTGAAGGAGTAAGTCATATGTGTGAGCTAAGAAGTCTAATTTAATCATCTAGAGGACCAAGCCTAGTCAAAGTAAATCCACTAGAAGACCCAGCCTTGATTAGCAATTTAGAGGCCCATGTTAATCAATGGAGGGACCAAGCACATATGTTGATTTGTATTCAAAACATACATTACAAGGATGGCAAGGGAAAATTGAATTTGTAAGGAATTCCTGAAGGGGAAATTTGAACTATCTTGCTATTGATAACAAATAAGTAAAAATTACATCTTTCACATAGAGGAGAGTGGCGACGGAGTGCAATACGTAAAGCAGCTTGACTCAAAACAATGAGTACTTCTTAGAAGCTCAAACATAAACAAAAATACATTCTCGGTTGGTTGCTCCTATAAGAAAACCAAAGAAAAGTAAGATATACACAAGAACCTTTTTCAAATCATCAAAGTCATAGAAGTGCATAATAAGCGAGTAGTCATTGCTTGAATGTAGTTTATCAGCTACATTTGTTGTAGTCATAATTAAGGCAATGGCAGCCATTTAATAAAAAATTTGCTGTGAACTTCCCAATATCCGCATTAAAGTAGCTTTAGTCATTTTTGTGATCCTTTGACCCAAAGTTGACATAGCTCCTATTCCAAAAAATGATTTCATAGCATTCATAAGATAATTTTACATGCAAGCAAGAAGTGATTGATTGCAAGCTAGTAATGCATTTTTGTACTTCCGATGAGCAACATAGATTGAGTTATTGTTTCAGATGTGAACAGATCGGAATGGTGATTATAGGTCATGGCAATGTTTTGCCACATACGGCACCAAAGTTATGAAGAACATTTTTAACCCTTTACTCAATAGAAGAAAAAGTATGAAAAATTTAAGTAATTAAGTTTGAGAAAAAGCCAAGACATCACTCAATAATTGGCTTAAGTAATGATTGTTTTGGAAATGAAGAGAATAAAGAATGCACCACAAAGAAACAATTGTATTAGTGAATTGAAAATTGGTGCCTATGTCCATTGTAACTAGAGCAAGATTGATGATGATTCACAGACAATTATATGCTTTTATAATAGTAGTAAATGAAGAAAATAATGTCTTGGGAGGAAAACTTTCCCTCTATGCATCTTCATCGGGTTGACCAAGAAGTTTGATCATTTGCAAATCAAAGGAAGAAGAAAAAAAAAATTCCAATAGTGCTTGCATTGGTAATTTCGATAAGATTAGATATTGTCAAAGGACCGCTACAAATATTCACCACCAATTTTCAAGGATGGCCAAGCATTAAAATAAAAATGCAATGTGGAGGGCATGTGGAAGAAGTTGGAGATGTGCACATAAGTGGAAGCAATACATATGAGAAGGATAGCAATAAATATGATTTCAACAAAAACAGAAAGGTAAATGATAAAGAGGGTAAAAATTGGCCTTTCAGAGCCAATCTTGCAAATTTTGTTATCAATAATGACTAGAGGGAAAATTATATTTTTAACCAGAGGAAAACTTCATACCAAAGGAACCGTAAATTCACTATTCATAACCAGGCATGATCTTCCAGAGCCAACTGCACCTTCTCCATATCCTCTAATACTACCATATCCTCCAATGGAGAACGCTTGATGAGGTGCCATATCCCCTACAATGGAAGCACCTGTCAGGCTGTTAGACATAAGTGTTAGAAATTACAGATACACTCTATAAATAAAAATTGAAATTAAAACCATAATCCTCTCCCTTACCTTGTGACAAGTAAAGCAGGCCCTACTCTAACTCCTTTTGAAGCAACAAATTTAAATCTGTTGAAAATTAACCACTTTGATAGAAGGGGCAAGCCTTGTTCTATTTGAAAATTCAACTGATGAAAAAGAGTTAGAGAAAAATTAACCTTAAAAAACAAGAAAATGCATGAGAATATCACTTACTCTAGAAAATTTATCATCATCAGCAACAGAATATTGTGACTCCTGCTTCAGTACAACCATGTTATCATGGGAAGTGCCACTACAAAATCAGGGGAAAAAAATAAGTTTACAAACTTCATCAACTTTTAAAACTAGTTCAAAAAATTATTAATAAAAATCAATTTACCTGCATGTTAATGGAAAACCATCATGATCCAGATTTATTGGTCGGCCATCATCATTAATAAGACTGACATGCTGAATCAATAAGAAAACTTCAGACTGATATTATTCTCATAAAAGCATATTTTCAATATACAAAAGAGAAATTTACATACATACCACACAATTCTTATGTATTTACATATCTAACACCCGAAGTTCGATATTTACACTCATAACATCTTGGGGTCATAAACCTATGGATGAAAAGGTGTATTCACTTTAATAAAAGATAGTGTTAGTGGTATTTTTAATGTAATATTAATGATTTGAGTGATATGCATGTAAATATGAATGTTTACATGTTAGATAGGTAAATACAAGAGCATTGTGTAGTGTGTATGTAAATACTCCAATAATAAGTTCCTCCAGAAAAATACACGAAAGGGTTCAATCATTTCAATAAAGTGGATGCACATACTTCAAACCTAATATTGGTTTTTGTACTCCATTTGGTACTCGGAGGCTCTGTAAGATCGACACCAGCTGAAAAGCGAGAAATATTGATTCCGCCATTCACCATTTGAGATAACATATTGACTGGCATCCCATGTACAGCAATCTCTGGAGAGATTGAGTGCTATGAAGAAAGCATTGCATGGCTTAGAATAAGTAAAAACTGTTTAAAAAGTTACCAAGCCTTTAATAAGCAATACCCAAAAGTTAAAATTTTCCATATACCAGTTTTCATAGTTTATAAAAATAAACATCAACCTCTGTTGATGAGCTAGAAAGGTTAAATAGTTCAAAAACTTCACATTAGATATTGAAGTGAACAAATTTCAGTGGTCTATTAGGCTCAATATGGTTTAAAGAGATTGAAAGAGATGGAATGATATGATAACGCTCGTTTAAGGAAATTACAAATGATAAGGACATTGAATTGTTTTCATTGAGTTGTTTCCCCAAGGAGAAATCAAATGAAAAAAAATAGTTTTCTTTTCCTTCTTACGTCCCCGATAGTAAAATGTGTTTTTGTTACTATGTGAGTAAATTTTCCTTCCAAAATTGCCCAAATTTTTCTTCCATTTGTTGTTATTTGGTTGATAGAAACAGTGTTTCTGTTACTTCGTGAGCAAAATTCTCTTCCATTCTTCACTATAATTGGGCATGATGAATTTTCAATGAACAAATACATTTACTCATATTTCCCAACGGCTTGTTTGGGATCACTTTCTTTTTTATTTCTTTTTTTAAAAACATGTTTGTTCGATATATTTTTTACATATTTTTATTGTTTATTTCTAAATACAAATTAAAATGTTTTTAAAAATAGTCAAAAATAAATTTTAGGTGTTTTAAGTGTTTTTAAAAACAACTATACCTCAACTAAACAAGTTTTATTTCAAATCAAAACATAGAACAAAACAAAATAACAAAGCAAAAGCGATCCCAAATGGCCCCAAAGTAACTCTCATTACTAAATTACAAAGTAAAAATACACTTGCATTCATCCAATTCCTTCTAAGCAAACAAGCACCCTAGAGTATTTTCGTCCTTGATTTCTCATAAAAGCAAAAGCACTTTAAAAGCAGAAAGAAAGCTTCGGTGGAATTACAGTAACCTGAAAGATAAATGATTGCTGAGACAACCATTCAGGCCTGGGCCGTCTGATAGCAATGACAACATTAGAGTCTTGAAGGCCCTTATCCCACAACAAATCAAGCTTTTCACTTCCTCCAAAAATGTCGGGATGCTTAATACTAACCCTGCCATTGTAAACCAATCCCTAATCAACCAACTTCAGTAACCCTTCCAAGTGAAAAAAAAAAATCAAATCAAACCTAATATCACACCTGCCAACAATCTGTGAAAAAGGACCGTTTGATCTCCTGGCCATCAATCGAAAACAATCTTAATCAGATTGAGAACAGAAAACGCATATGAGAATATCAAAGAATGGAACAAGTACCTGAGATGTGGAACTAAGAGAGCTCCGCATAGCTTGTGTGTTAGGTCCACATGGAAATCTATCTTCGCTGTTGAACGCATCCATGGAGGTGAGAATGAGAGTGAAGAATGATGGGGGCTTTCAAGTGTTTGAATTTCAAACCTTTTCCGGCATGGATGCTTTGCTGAGCTCCCATCGGAAACTTCTCATCAGAGGAGCGCTGTATTGGAGCGGTGGCGATGGATTTAAAGCGAAGAAGGGATTGAGGGGTAGAGAGATTGAGAGAGAAATGGAGCAGTCTTCGTGTTGGAGAACCAAAGTTTGCTTCTTTGCGAGGGGTAATCAAATGGGGAATCTGTAGCAGCCAAGGCTTCCTTCTAGGCTTTATGCACAAGGATTTTAATTTTTTATATTAATTTTTAAATTGAATATAAATTATATATTTTTTATGTGTTGTAAATATAAAATTTTAGATATTTTATATATAAATTAATTAGTATGTGTTTAAATCCTCTAAACCATAATTTAAAAAAAATTAATCTTCTAATCTACTTATTTCACATAAATATTTATGGGATTTAATACATAGGACAATATTTTTGTGACATTCGGAACTCTTGCTCATGAATACATTAGCCGCTCTGACCAAGTAGTCTCACATCTACGAGAAAATATTACATCAGGACTCCGCACGTAGAGCTACGTGCGGAGTCCAGTCAAATCGCGCCACGTGGCGCGTGGCAAAAAGAAAAAATATTTGTCCTGTAACGCAAAGAATATTCCCTCCATGTTATTCTTCGTTATCCACGTGTTATTATGTGTTATTTAGGTCTTATTGTGTGTTATTCATGTGTTATTTTGTTCTGAGAATATTTCCGGTGTTATGATAATACAATAACACTTCAATGATACTTAAATAACACACAATAACACGTGAATAACGCCGAATAACACGGAGGGAATATATTTTGCTTTATTCACGTGTTATTGTGTGTTATTAAGGTGTTATTGAATAACACACAATAACATGAATAACGCGGAATAACACGAAGGAAATATTCCTACGTTACGTATGGGGAGTCTTGATGTAATATTTTCTCCACATCTACAGTGGTGTAACTTTCTATGATAGAGTTGGATGAGTGGCTTTACACAAATACAAAATGTGAAACGAATATATCTGTGATAGGGTTGGTGTAGCTCCGGTGATGTAAAAAGTTGGAGAGAGTCGTCATAGATGGTTTGGTCACATTAAATGTTAATCATCTGATGATCTAATTAGGACAGTAGATGTTTTAGGGTTGACTTATGTTAAGAAAGGTAGAGACAAACCTAGGAAGACTTGGGCATATTGTATAAAAAATGATCTCAATGTCAACACTTATAAGCATTGTAGTATCGTGTTTGTAGGGCCTAAAAGAAACTCACAGATGGTATTATTTATGATCGAGCTTTAATGATCTTGCTCGTATTTTTTAAACAATTTTTTCCCAAGTATAAATAAATGAAGCAACGAACTATTCAAGTTTATTCATTTAGGAGTTGAACTATTACAAATTATTCAGTCTAATTAAGCATAGACATATGTTTTTCCAAATGTTTGGTTCATTTCTACCTCTAACTTCTTAACCATAATTATCTAATTATCATCACCCTTTTTTAATGATCTTTACTACAAATACAAAACTTTAGGATAGCGAAATTGTTTTCGCACAATGAAATAAACAGTACAACAATTTTCCTGCAGTTCTTCACGCATAGCACTTGCCTGGTATAGCAAGTTAGCACTATACTGAGCTCTAATTTTCTAAACTGAGCTGTGGTGGCGGTTTAAAAAGCAAAGCTGACAGAAAAGTTGTCCCAAGCAAATTTAATATGCATATAAATATTAAATTATGATATGTAATATTAAATTATAATATATCACCGTTATGATAAATATGTGAAAATCAATTTTTGATTTATAAATACATAGTAATTGTGTGGTATATCTCTTAAGTTTTTTTAATTTTGCAAATTTCAACATATATTTTGTAGATTTTCTTTTAATCCCTACCTTTGTCTTCATCTGCCTCGAGCCATTCCGTATGTACGATCTCCGCTTCCTTCCCATCGACCTCCTTCGATCCCAGAAGAAGTTAATCAACAGAATCGAAGGAAAAAAGACCTTTTTGATCCTCTACAACCCATCCGCCTAGGGTTTCTGCCTTGAACCGAGACAACAGCCTCGTACCCCTAGTAAAGAATCAAAAAATGGGAGGCAAAAGGGACAAATCAGGAGGCCTTGGCCGAGCCCTCGTTCGGAAGCACAACCAGATGGTGCAACAATCAAAGGAAAAGAGCCACTCTCTTCATCTTCAGCAGCGGAAGGTTCTCGAGTCCGTCACCGAAATCAGCGATATCGATGCCGTCGTTGAGCAGGCTGAGGAGGCCGCACTTCTTTACTCCGCGGACAATCCCGCACCAACTCTCCGAATCGATTTGTATGTGGGGTTTTCTCTGTTTATCGTTTCAGTTTTGTCATCAAAATGTTTACTTTGTAGTTAGGGTTTTGGGAGCTTGTAACGGATGCTTAATCTTGTGGTTTTGGGGCAGAGATGGGAGCAGAGTGACAACCGAGGAGAGGAGGCGGCTGCAGAAAGAGGAAGAGGCATTGTATGCTAGTAGTCTCCGTGTGCCCCGAAGGTTTTTGCATCTGTTTCTAATGTAAATTTTTTAAGGAAGATTTACATACGTACCAATCTATTCTTATCTATTTAGAAAACAAATAGGAATTTTGTGGTATGTATGCAAATGATCCATTTTTAAAACTTATTCATGTAGATGTTGATGTATATGTTATCATTGGGACTGCTCTGCAGGCCACCTTGGAATTCTACGATGTCTGCGGAGGAACTTGATGTTAAAGAAAGGCAGGCTTTTTTAGTTTGGAGAAGAAGTTTGGCAAGGTTAGGATTATTGAGCTGCAAAAATTTTGAAGTCTGTAAATTTTAATTTTCTATGTTAGGCATCTTTTATGCATGCTGATGTTTTCTTTTATATTTGTTTATGTATCCCTTGCAATGGCTACTAGAGCTCGTTGAGCATATAAAGATGATTAAAATCTTGAAATGGGAAATTGTATAAATTTTTTTGTTTTGGAATATTTACATACATACTATTTAATTTTCCCATGTATATATCTAACATCTAAACTTTAACTTCTTACATTTATGCCCCCTGCCAATGCATTATAGGTTTATTTCACTTTATAAATTAAGATAGTGGTATTTTTGATGTGATATGAAAGATTTGGACGGTGGAAAAGTAATATGTATAGTTCAGGTGTTAGATATGTAAAGACATAGGAGTTAGATGGTATGCATGTAATGGCAGAACTGTTTGCCAACTATTCAGGTTAGGAGAATGGCCAAGATCCACTAATAGATACTACTTTGTCAACAATTATCTTTTTATAAATTGTTAGGTTTGTATGATTTAGAACAATGAGAGATTTCCAGAATTTCATTTGAGGTGTAAATTGATTGGATTATATTTGTAGAATTCATATGCACTTTTATTCACTTTAAAGCGTTTAAATATTATGATTATTTATTATGCGATGCTTCAAATTTTAATGGCTGGTGAGTGGGTTAGTCCCGTGCAAAAATCAACCGATTGAGCTTTTTACTCTAAAGTGCATGATCGGTCTTTTGATGCTTATGTTGATTATCATCAACAATTCTTTTATGTATTTTCAGATTCTATTTGTTAATTTTTGTGTTAGCAAACTGATTTACTTCTTTGAAGAATTGTGATGTTCTTTAAATTCTAATTGTAGAGGAATCTTGTTTCTGTGGTATGTAAAAGGTTTTCAAAATACAATGAGTGTTTAAGATATGAAAATGGTTTACTTCTTTAGAATCATCATATAACATTTCTATGAAGCATGAGCTTATGTTAGCTTCGGAACCTCCCAATAAGACCTTTCATGAGTTTTACAAGAGTGCAAATCATTGCAGATTAATATTTGTGCTCGTGTATTATTATTATTTGGTATTGCTCCATTGCCTTATGGCATTTCTTTGCATTCTTATTTGTAAATCTTAATTAGATGGGAGATATTGTGGTGAAGAAGAGACTTTTATTTTGAGAGAAGTGTCAAAATAGTCTCCTGACTCTTTGCAAGGGTCTTTTTAGTCCCAGAGTCATAAAAATGTCAATTTAATCCTGAAATCCTTTAAAATGGTGCCAAAATAGTCCCCAAGGAGCATTGTTTGAGTCCTAATCTAAAAAATTAAGGGATTAATTTGGCACTTTTGTAGACTCTGGGATTAAAACATCCTTACGTAAACAGCCAAAGGACTATTTTCACACTTTACTTCTTTAATTTTATTAGGACTGCAAAAGGTTGCATATTTATGTTTGTGCTTATGTATCACCGCCTTTTTTTTGTTTTTCTAAGTATAGCTGGTACATTGTCTCGTTGAATTTTTTTTTTGTATTCTCCTTCGCCAGTTTTTATTCCATGTAATATGATTCCATTGTGGTGAATGAGACTCTGATTTAATTTGGTCGCGACTACAGAATATTGCAGATTAATATTTTTGCTGTATGGATTAACATTTAAATTTTTTTTTGTATTGTTCCATTGCTTCTTAGAATTTCTCTGCGTTCTGCTCCATTTAGTTTTAACTCAACTATTTGATCCTTTGCCTTAGGTTGCATTGAAACAAAGATGGGGCTTTTACATACCTACCTTGCAATTCTTATATATTTACATATCTAACACCCGAACTTTAATGTTTACATACATAACATTCAAATCTTTGTCATCATGTAAAAAATACCATAATTCCTAACTTTTTAAAAGTGAAATTCACATTTTTTTGCATTGATTTTTATTGCAAATGTGTTATAAAAGTAAATATAAAACATTTGGTGTTAGATATGTAAATGCACAAGAATTGTGTGGTATGTCTGTAAATCTCCCAAAAATTTTTTTTGGCATTTATTCTGTTTGTGTTTGGATTAGTTATTATGTAGTTTTCTAATGATTCTTTTATGTAACAGGCTCGAGGAGAATGAGAAGCTCGTGATTACTCCATTCGAGAAGAACATAGATATCTGGCGACAACTCTGGCGAGTGCTTGAACGAAGTGACCTTGTAAGCTTATTTTCGTGACCTTGTTATTCAGAACTATGATACCATACTCCGAGTAGTTTAATTTCCCTCTCTATCATTTTGAATTTTTTTCCCCTCTGGAGCTTCATTGCATGTTATTTTTTTATACCCAACCTTCAAATATCTTCACTTCCATTACCTGTTGTATTATATGTTTGTTTTGTTTTTACCATTTTCTAGTTATTGATTAGCTTTTTCTGCATTTCAAATACATGCTGCTAAAAAATACCACCATTTCAACTTTTACAAATGTGAAATAACTTTCTCACGCATAGGTATGCTGGTATGTATGTAAAAATTGAATTTTAGGGTTTAGATATGCAAATACATAGCTATTAAGTGATATGTATCTTTTATGTACCTTCTTCCTTATTTTTGCGTCTTTAGTAGGAGAATATCTATGATTTAGGAAGTCATGTTGGAGACCATGAGAATCTTCTTTCTCAAATCAATGCTATGGCTAAAAAAGAAAGACAATTTCTTAATTCAGAGCCATTCATTAATCAGCAATGGTAATATTTACTTCATAATATCTAAACAAACACACTGTAGTGGTGTTGATGATGCATATTTAAAGGAAATGAAGGTTATGATGGTTATAAATCTCCGTGGGTGTGTCTAGAGAATATTCATTCATATTTTCAACATCTCATTCATTGTAGTGGTTTTTAAGAAAATTATTCATATGAAATTGTTGCATTATATTAGGAATTAATTTGGGAGTTTCTAATTAGAATTATTTGCCAAATTAGAGTTTTACCAATGTTAGCCTTTAATACTTTTGGAGAGAGAGCAAGAAGCTATAAAGTTGGTATCCTAAAGTTTTTTATGTCATTTATTTTTCTTATGTTATTTTAAAAAGCATTTTTTCTATCATATATTTTTATCTTATTTTTATTCATGTTTTTTTTTCCATATGTTGAATGTTATATTTTGATATCCATCTAATTATAGGCGCTTTTCTGTATTATTGAGTCTGATTCTTCTTCGTTTTCACTGTAATGAGCAAGGTAGTATTAAAGATCGAAGCCAAGGATTTATTTTATTGGTAGTCGCTTGCTCTTGTAGCCAAATTACTAGCATTATTTTAATCTTATAGTTTTGAAGCTTAGAAGCTAGCATATTAAGGATATTAATGAAAAATGAGTAAAGTGTCGAAATAGTCCCCGACTATATAGTTCTAGAGTTTATAAAAGTGTCAAAATAATCTCATAACTCTTTAAAATATAGCTGAAATAGTCCCCGTGGAAGACCATTAGAGCTCAATTTTAAAATCGTTGGGGAATATGTTGACATGGAAATAGTCGGGACTATTTTTACACTTCACTCAATGAAAAATTTAATAAATAAGTAGTTTTTGTGAAAAAAAAAAAGGCTTTGAAGATCATATAAGACTGGCCGATTGAAATGGTTTGACCGTGAATCTATCATCGGTTCGGTTCCTACTAAACAAAATTGTCTCCCGCATTGAACCATCCGAATGCGTCAAGAATTGACAGCACGACTGGCGAATCGTCGAGCATATCTGAGTATATTGACTTGTTTATTCAAGTTTTGTAAATTAGCATCCAATTCAATTATTAAGGTTTTAATTAACAATAATCAATTATCTGATTGGTTGTAAATAAGTTTATTAAGCTTAAAATATAATATTTGAATTTAAAATTTTTTTAAATTTCTATTGCATGATATAAAAATAAAATCAACATGCAAATTAAGACGAATGTGCCCGACAGTAAAGTGAGGCATAACCTCCTCTTTGTTTTATAATTTAAACTCTACAATGTTAACTCTTTCCTATGATGTGATACTAAATGAGTTATGTGAATGACTATGAGAATGAAGAATTGGGTACGAGTAGGTATGAGAAATTTGGCTAGGTTATGAGAATTGGGTTGTAATAATTGATAAAACATCTCATAAATTTATTTATACTTATACACTTAAAGGCTATATTTTTATTTAAATAAATTAATATACATATATAATTTTTATACTATTTTAAGTTGTATTTAAATTATTTTAATGTTTATAATGAATCACCTTTGAACCTTTTCTCATTCTGGTTTGATGTCCAACCCTCCTTCCACGATCTTGGAAAAAAGACATGGAATTAACATGAATGCAACAAATTATGATGATGATGAGATTATGTAACTTAGGTATTAACTTATAAATATGTTTGAAAGTTACCTGAATTTGAATCATAAGTTGAACTGGTTTCTTTTTTAATTTGATTGAGCATCTGGATTTTAGATATTGATCCTCATCTTGCTTTGCAGCTGGTAATGGTTGTAGACGCTCGAGATCCACTGTTCTATCGCTGTCCTGATCTCGAGGTATGTTGATTATTTTTTTATTGTGCTACTCTTTTATCCTTCTTTTATGAAAGTTAAAATATTTATTGTAAGGGGCATTTATATGGATGCCACCCAATCTCTTTGTAATTACCTATCTAATGCCTAAATTTTACTTACATTTATAACACCCAAATCTTTTTCATACCACATTAAAATGCCATCATTTTAACCTTTTAAAAGTGAAATCTACCTTTTTAAGCTCGGGTAAGATGATCTGTATGCAAAAATTGAAGTTTAGGTGTTGCATATGCAAATACATAGGAATTAAGTTGTATGTATGTAAATCTTCCTTATAGTAAATACCTTATGAATTTCATGTTCTGAAGGTGCCATGTTCTCCCCAAAAAATTCAAAAAATAAAAGAACAGCTGAAATATGATTGATATGATCTTGTTAGGCAAGCTAATCCATTGTAATATAGGGAAGTTCCGATAATCTGAAATTTTATGCCAACTCTTCTAAATTCTTAACAGTATTCTTAAGCAGTATAATATTAAATTTATAATATCATCAACCTCTTGATAGTACATGCTAGAATGGCTTATGTCTGTTCTTTATGAGTGAGATGAAGCTACTATGGCTGATTTTTTTAGAAAGGTATGTTATAGGTGTCAAAAATCTTCGAACATTTAGGGTACGTTTGGGACAACTAGGGTTGTATGAAATCTCAATTCAAAAATTACTCTGAAAAATCTAATCTTTAAAAGCTGCTGGTGCTGAAGTAATTCTTTTATTTGAAAATCTTTATTTTGGAAGCGTTGTGCTATAGTTTTTTTTTTTTTTTAATTTTAATTTTTTGTAAGTGATGTGCGATAGTTGTCTGCAGATAAACGTTTGAAATACCATTCTGCTCATATTATATAGAATTCATAGATTTTATATATTTTTGCAATCCTCATATTTACTTTTGTTGTTTGAAATCTTACAACAACAACAACAACAACAACAACAACAAAACCTTAATCCCACTAAGTGGGGTCAACTACATGAATCATTTTGCTCCATTACGTCCTATTTAGTGTCATATTTTCATTTAATTCTAATAAATAAGATCATTTTTTATACAATAAGCCCAAGTCTTCCTAGGTCCACCTCTACCTGTCTTAACATAAGTCGAATCTAAAACATCCATTCTTTTAATCGGACCGTCAGATGGTCGATGTTTAATGTGATCAAACCATCTAAGGCGATTCTCTCTAATTTTGTCCGTCACTGGAGCTACATCAACCCTGTCACAGATATATTCATTTTGCATTTTGTCTCTAAGTGCAAAGCCACTCATCCACCTAATCATTCTCATCTCGGCAACACTTAACTTAGGGCCCGTTTGGGACAGCTTATAACTGCGGCGACGTTTTTGAAAACACCGCTGTAGTGTTTGGTTCGCGCGTTTTGCATGCTTTTTTGAAAACGCTTGGAAACAGCGTTCTCCAATTTAAACTAAACACCAATCGCGGCCCTCAGGGTACGTTCCGCGTTCGCATGGCTTGCTATTACAGCGCTGCCCTCTTCTATCGCGATACCCTCCCTTTTCTCGTCGAGCTAGATCTCCCGTCGCTCTCCAGCCTTCGCTCCCGTCGCTCTCGGCCTTCGCTCCAGTCGCTCTCGGCCTTCGCTCCCGTCGCTCTCGGCCTTCGTTCCTGTCGCTCCCGTCGCTCTCGGCCTTCGCTCCAGTCGCTCTTAGGGGTAAAAATTTCGCCCCATCTCCTCTCCGCCCTCCTCTGCTCTCCTCCTTCCCGTCCACCATTTCTCGAGAACCCTAAGCGTAAGGGTGATCTCCTCCCTCCTCTCGCTCTCCTCCCTCCACCGATGTCCTCCTTCCCGTCCACCAATGATGCGTCTCCACCATTCCCACCCTCTTCCCTCTCCGTCCGAGCTTAACCTATCGTTTTGCCCTTATTGAATGTAAAATTCGAGCTTAACCTCTCTAATACGGAGTCGAAACGGTGCGTGCATGCATGTGTAAAATATTTTTTTATGTTAGTTGAACCAATGTGAAAAAAATGCCTATATATCTTGTTCTAGATTGTGGATTAGGCCCAACAGAGGCATGAGATTGCTTTCTTCGAATATTTCGCTTCACATTTCTTGAAGAGCCTTCTTCTAATCTATTGCGGTACGACTTATGGGAAGTTTTACATGCATACCACTCGTTCTCGTATTTACATCTCTACCACCTACTCATTTTCGAAAATTTGAGAAGTTTGGGTGGCTTATATGTGAAAACTTGAAAGCTTTGCTTGTTTTTTGGCAAAAGTATAGGAAGCATGGTAGTTTGGTGTGGCTAAAATCTCATATTGATAATTTATAAATGTTGTCACTTTACTTTTATCGATGTTAGTTGTACTTTTGGAATGTTAAATTCGCGTTTGGAACCTCCTATTGTCGTATTTTTGATGTGATATTGAGTAGAGTTTAGGCGTGTGATATATAAAGACATACAAATTGTGTGCTTATGTCTACAAATGACCTTAAAAGCGATAGAATTTGTTATTTTTTTGTAGAACATTGCAAAAATACGTTTTAAACCGCATGATACAAACAACTTAACAACTTATTCGTTTCGAGTGCGTAACGATCATTTATCACAAGCAATTGCAAATCAATATGTTTTCAAACACTCAAATCAAACGGACAGAACAACTTATCCGGATCAGTTGCATCGACGGATTATCGGAATAGTTCAGCTTATTTGAATAAGTTCTGCTTATTTGAATAAGTTCAACTTATTTGAATAATTCACTATTTGAATAAGTTCAGCTATTTGAATAAATTTGGATAAATGCTGCATTGTCCAAAACAGACTCTGCAGTATTATGCTTCTCTTTTAAAGGCCAACATTCAACACCATAAAGCATTGCAGGTCTCACCACCATCTTATAAAATTTTCCTTTTAGTTTGAGCAATACTTTTCTATCACACAGTAGGCAGGAAGCATTCCTCCACTTCAACCAGCCAACTTGAATTCTACTATTAACGTCCCCATCTATTTCACCATTGCTTTGAACAATAGACCCGAGATATCTAAATCGTTCACACCTTTTAATAATTTGATGTATTGTTTGAGATCTTAAAGATAAAAAAAGATATTAAAAGTTAAATTGTTATAACTCGAAATCATTCTCATCATAATACATTAAAAAAATGTTCTAGTACTTTTTGATAATTTGTAAATTTAAATTACATTACATAATACTCATTCATACAATCAAGCATATAATTTTGAATTCCATTAACTAAAGTATCAGTGATTTGCTCTCGTAACTCAACTATATCATTAACACCTTCTCCATTGCCCATGCAAGATTGATGATATCATGATCAATATCTATCATCAATTGTCTCAATCGATACTCATATGCTTTAAAAGATACTGATTTATTTTCATCTGCACTTGTAAAGTTTACATCATAACATGATTGACGACGACATGTAATTATGTAGCGTCATTGTTGCAACGACAATTTAACATATGTTTTTAAAGAATATGTAGGCATATCTGTTATAATAACTCATTTTTTCTTTTAAACTCTAAAAGTTCTCTCAACGACACAACATAATGATGAGTGACTCTTATTGAGCATCCTTTTTTTCCCCCGCATAATCTGGTTAGCTCTTTGAAGTCTGAAATGTAATATTTTGTGTTGAATAATGGGTTAAGAAATCCTCATTGTAATGAATATCCAACATCTTCTAAATAATATTTTTTTGTTATAATAGTCAAAAATTGAATTCTTTTATCAAAAGTTAATATGAAGCTTGCTTAAGTGTCAACCATCCTTGAGGCGATATTGGAATGATATGCATATAAGATCACGTAGCAAACTTAAAGATTCAATTATCATGAGCATTGTCATTCCATCCAATTATGATAAATATAAAACACATATTAAAGCCATATGTTATCATTATATTTCATTGCAGGTTAACCACAATATTCAATATATGCAACATTATCATCATTTGACATACGTATATCAACACATGTCCCAATAATAACACCAACACTATCCTATATCACATCAATAACACCATATAGTTCTATATCACATAGTAATATGTTCAAATTTCAAAATTCTTTTATTTTTTTATAAAAAAGAATGATTGAAAATATACCTTTAAGTATGATATATATTGCTGATCACATGATATTTTTTTAAGGATGCTTCAAAAAGTTGGATCTTCAGTTTTGATAATTTTAGAAGACAAACTTATTAAAATATTCAAACCAATTGAAATATATTATCTGAAAATTTCAGATGAGTGTTGAAATATCTCAAAAACTACTTTTATAGACCTGTTATGCAATAAAATCTCAAGTGTTATAGCTAATATCTTCCTTAAAATCATTCTAGAAGAGACACGAAGATCATGACTAGCGTACAATTTATTCAAAAGATCAATAAAGATTAATTTACTCGTACGGAACATTTTATGAATTCAAGCAGTTTTGTTATTTACTTATCCCTTGTAAATGTCAATGTTATACAAGGAACGTGATATATGAATGAGTCATAGTACTTATACAACACATATAACTATTGTAATATTTTTTTTTGCAGTTTTCTCTGTGTTCTCTGTCAATATAATTTATTATTGTAAAATTTAGAAATGCATCAATATAATTTATTTTTATACAGGTGTAATGAAAAATAGCAAAACACCATACCAATATTTTAATACCGCACAAAAATTTTAATGTTGCATATAATCATTAAATGAGATTATAGAAGTACAAACAATACAAGTAGTTTTTTTTTTAAAAAAAAACACAAGTACAAATATTACAAATTGTTATACCAAAAAATGCATCCCAAGTACTAACTTCACGAGCTGTTATCTAGCAAAAATTATATCATACTACTAACATCACAAATATTTCTGCCAAAAAACACATCTCAAGTACAAACATCACAAATAGTTCTACCAAGCAACACATCATTAGTTGTTATACCAAAAACGGCATCACAAGTACTAACGTCACATGTAGTTGTTCTTTCAAAAAACACATCACAAATACAAACATCACAAGTAGTTGTAGTTGTTCTACCAAAAAGTACATCACAATTACAAATATCTTCACTCTAAACACATAGAACATGTATAAATTTATTATTGTGATTTCCATAAAAGAAGAATGGGCCATCCTCTCAGGGGTCATGGGTATGAAAAACTCTCTTAATAGGATCTTTCAGCAGCTTCATTGAGTAGAGACATGAGAGAATATATTCATAAACTTCTTTTGTTTGTTCTAATATATTTATTACATCAAGAATACATGCTGGTAAGTGTGCGGCGTTAGTCACAGAACACGTGTTTATACATGTTGTAACTAATTATAATATTTGATTTCTTAGATGTGCAAGACTAGTTCTTTTATTGCGACCAACCTTTGGTCCTAAAGTATGTGGAGTCCAGGCATGATTAGATGCACTATGCTAATTTATGCCATGCAATGATCTTTCAATATGATCATTTGGGCTCTCTATACATGCTTGCATGTTTTGAGAAGTCCAGACTTGTTCTCAAATCACTACAACATCACTAAACATGAGTTCAAACTTCTCATTTAGCCCACGATCGATTCCACCGAACATAAACTTTTTGACATTTGACACAAGCTATAATTCATATAATCAAAAGTTATGTCTAATAATTCTACATAGAGGTAGAATAAAATACAAATATTTTAAAATTCATATCTAATTTTTTCTACCAATATGTTGATGCATCTCTGTTATTTTTCGTTGGATCTTAATAAAGTCCAATTGATCATCTTTTGAGCACTTTCATTTTTTTCATTTTTTTTAACTGATATCATTTATTCTTTAATTAAGTTCTATCATATAATCTTTTGATTTTTTTTTAAAATTCTTTGTAATATTATGCCTATCTTTTTTGTTGAAATTTATTGTTTGACTGTTTTCTAATTCAGTTTCCTTTAAAAAAATGTTACAAAAAATCATCTTTTTTCTTTTTTCCAAGTAGTAGATGCGTTGTCTCTTGTGTTGCAGATTTGTAGTCATATCTAATAGATTGATTTATGATTTCAAATGTTTCAATTATATGCTACGGTGCTTAAGAATAGAAAAAATAAGAACACATAATCAATATGATTCTAATTAATATTCTTAAAAAATTTCAAGAACAAATGGAAATGGTTCAGCAAACGTCAATCTAATTAAAAACACAAGAAACACCATGTAAAACTTCTAAACCTTATGATTTTTGAACATTCGGTAGAATGATATGTTCAGAAATGACAAGAATAAAAACATGAGATACACTTTTTCATTCATAAGTTGTTAATAACAAAGTGCATGTAAAAAATAAAAAAGTTTAGGTGTTAGATATGTAAATACAGAGGAATTGGGTAGTATGTACATAGTTTGAAACACATGGACTAAAAAAATGAGCACTTCAAAATCAAAATGGATGTGATCCCTCTATTTAATTCTAACAGTGTAACTATGGATATATTATCAGATTCTAAAATTTTACATTCTTTCCCAAAGCAAGAGAGGATGATGCATTTGTGTAAGTTCTACACAGAAATGTTTTAAAAGGCTAAAGAATGCTACAGTTGGACGTAATAAAATTGGTTTCCAATTATCCAAATAATACAATATTGATGGGATATAAATTAGCTTATTCTTTCTTCATTATACATTGAGCATAAAGAAAATACGAGGAAGTTCTGATAAAATATTAGCATTTCTATAAATATATTTATACTAATATTGTCAAAAAAATTGGTTTGATCACATTAAACGTCGATCATCTGTGATCTGATTAGAAGAGTAGATGTTTTAGATTTGACTAATGTTAAAAAGGCAGAGGTAGACCTAGGAGGACTTGGGCATATTGTATAAAAAATGATCTTAATTTATTAGAATTAAATGAAAATATAACTCTAAATAGGATGCAATGGAGATAAAGGATTCATATAGCCGACCCCACTTAGTGGGATAAAAGTTTTGTTGTTGTTGTTATATTGTCAATTGCATTGGCTCACTCAATATGATATGACTACACAATGGCCAACGTGCTAAAAATGAAATACCACACTTCAATTATGAGCCATCCATGGTCGAAAACTCATTATCAATATTACATTAAATTATGCCTAATGAAATAAAAATTTCAACCTTCTTTGCGTATCAAGTATCAAAATCTTGCTATATCTATTACCGTAAATAAGTATACAAGTAAACTTGTAGTTTGCATAACCTAATGATAATTTAATCTTTGACGCTGGCTATTCCATCCTTTTCATCATCCATTCCCTCATCTATAACCCTATTTCTCTTCATATTCCTTAAATCCATTCCAAAAATAAAAGAAAACGTAGGGGGAAAAAAAAAACTGAAATGAATTTGGAGAAGAGGAAACTGAGCTACTGCTGGGAGGGTTGTGAGATCTTACCTTTAGGTGACGATAGACTGAACAATATGTAAAAGATGTGATCTCTCGGTGACTGAGAATCGCGAAGAGGAGGTTGTGAACAGAGCTAGGGCACGGGCTTGTCACGGTAAGAAATGTCACAAACTAGAGGGTAAACTGGGGAAAAAATAAAATGCAATGCAGGACATGATTCTTCAGCTGCGGTCACAATTTTAATAAAAACTATGCCACGGGGGAAACCGTGATCCACCTGTGGGCACCATTCAAATGCGTTAATATCTGATTCAGTTCAAAAGTTGGGTTGGAGCAACGAAACAAACATCCCTTACATTATGCAATATAAAATGATTTTGAAAAAAATCATTGGATTTGGCCATATTAGTCCAGATTTTTTCGGTAAATTCATTGCAATTGGTCTCTTGCTAGAAATTATTACAAATGGTTTCAATTTAGTTTCTCAAATATACAAAATTGATCTCAATTCAGTCTCTAAGAGATCAATTAACATCATTTTTTAATAGTCTGGGGACCAAATTAAAGCACTACAAAGTACATGGCACTATTTTGTGATTTAACCCAGCCTGTATTTGAAAGAATACTGTGAACAAAGGGGAAGCAAATAGATGATGATATGTTGGAGGTTTTTATTGGGTATAGAAAGAAAGCGATTTAATACATACACGTGCGCATGTGCACACGTGGTCATGCATGTGCATACACAAGCATGCATTGACATACACGTATATGAACACGCGCACACGCACTTGTGTACACATACTGAAAATATTTTGCCAAAGATGTTTTCCAACAGAAAATCCCATTACCAGGTGTTCAATTGACTACAAGGTGTTTGACAATTATGGCAGTGCTTTGATGTGAATGTAGAGATTTAGTATTGAGAAAAGTTTTAAAATACTTTGAAATTTTTATTGTGGTCCATTTTAGTCCAATCCATAACTCTTATAATGGGGGCTGAAATAGTCCTCTTTGTGGACTATTTAAACCCATATTAAAAGAGTTTGGGGGCTAATTTGATATTTCAGCCCATGAGCTCCATGTTGTTGTATTCTTGGCAGTCGTTTCACAACCTTGATTGCCAACTTGTAATTTTTGAATTGTCCGGCTTTGTAGCTTATAAGTTTTCCATATTACTGAGCTGTACTGAGAGATTTGGCATTTTTCTTCTCACCATTTACAATTTTTTTATATCAATTGTTCTGAGCTTCTCCTTTTGATTTACAGGCATATGCACAGGAAATTGATAAGCACAAAAAAACCTTGCTTTTGGTGAACAAGGCGGATCTCTTACCACCATCTGAGAGGTAAATATATATATATATATATATATATATATGATCTTCGATTTTCTTTATTCCATTCACAATTTTTCCTCCAAAATTCATCTCACCACAGGAAGAAATGGGCCAAGTATTTCACATCTAAGGGCATTCTCTTCCTATTCTGGTCTGCAAAATCTGCTTCTGCCATTCTCGAGGGAAAAAAGCGAGATGAAGGTCAATCAGGACAAGACCCCAGTCTTTCTGATCTCGACACTAAGATATAT
>CM040436.1:16627141-16732334 GCA_022702705.1 Papilionanthe hookeriana x Papilionanthe teres
AAAAATAAATAGATGATTGATGCAAATCAAAAAGGATTTGATCTAGATCCGGGAGGAATTAATGCAAATCCGGAATTTGATGCAAATATATAAAGTCTTAGGGTGCGTTTGGTACAAATTATTTGTTGCGGTGGCGTTTTCAAAACGCCAAAAGTCTGTTTGGAAACCAAATTTCAGCATATTATCCAAAAACGGGATTACTCGGATTATCGAAATTTACATTAGAATCGGATCGCGGGGTCCTACCCGCGATTCCTTACCTCAGTTCCACTGTTGCCCCTCGCGAGCCCTAACCTAAGCAGCGCCTTCCGTCTCCTTCGCTCGAGGCCGCCGCGATCCGTCTCCTCACCCAGCTTCCTCACTCTCCAGAGAACCGGCTTCCTCGCTCACCGCCGCGATCCGTCTCCTCAGCCGGCTTCCTCGCTCTCCAGAGACCCGGTCTCCTCGCTCACCGCCGCGATCCGTCTCCTCAGCCGGCTTCCTCGCTCTCCAGAGACCCGGTCTCCTCGCTCACCGCCGCGATCCGTCTCCTCGCCCGGCTTCCTTGCCGTCCAGAGAAGTGTCGCGATCCAACCGCCTCGCCGATCCTGCGGCACCCGCCTTCCTTCCCCAATCCGCATCACTCGGTTTCCTCCGGCTGAGATTCTCAGGTAAAGTTCTCGGGTAAAGCCCTAACACATTGTAAACTATTGAATTTAGAAATTTACATTGTAAACTATTGAATAATTTACATCCAACAATTTCACTTCCACCTTTCTCCATCCAACAATTTCACTTCCACCTTTCTCCATCCACCTATCATAATTCATTACAACTGGTATACATAGAGAACTTTATGTATACCAGTTGTAATGATCTCCAAGAATCAGAGAGTGGAGCTAAACTTTAGCAAAAACACGAAAGAGAATAAAATTTGTGGGATACTTCTCATTCTTTATCATTACCAAGTAACATTATTTATAGTTACAACATCAGGGATGCCATCCCTGCTGTTTCCTAGCAAAGACAGATAACCAAAATGTAACTAACTATATTAGTGCTAAAAAATTCCTAACGAACAGTTAGGCTCTAATGAGTAACAACTAGCTTCTGCACAACTCATCGAATTGCTAGTTTATGTCTTGAGCACCTTTTCTCTTGTTTTGTTTGCTCTGAATTGTATGTTTTGTCGTTCACTGCCACCCAATTGATATTCTGTTTTTGTATAAGTGCTTTATCTAGTACTATAGGAGTCATAACATCATCTAATACTTCATATGATTTTGTTCTTTTTTAAAAGCTCGTCTTCTTTTTATCTTTTTCTTGTTCAATGAGAACAATGTGTCTTCTTCGTTTCTTTGTTATGACGGTTATTTGTGCTTTTATTTTTTTTCTTCTAAATTATTTTATTTTGTCATTGGATGTACACACCTCCACCATTTCATCGTTAGGATGCTCTTTTCTGTATTACTCCCTGCTTTAATCTTTCATTTAGATCTTACTTTTGGCTTTGAACTAAAAAACTTTATTATAGGAAACCATGTAAGATGGATTCATTACCATTAAAATCTATTTTATTTTTAATCCTGACACTGATGAATGCAAAAAGAGTTTTATAAGCTTAGCTGTCTGTTTTCTACTTCTAGAAGAACCGGGAAAAGAAAAAAAATCTTCATGCTTTTGTTCCTTCTTTCTTGACCTTTCTTCCTATAAATTCTGTGATATAATGTATTCAAATCTTTTCTCTGAATTTAATTGGACTTTTTTCTGCATGAATAAGGTAGAATTATGTGATATAATGTATATGTTTTGGCTTTTTTTTTTTTTAATTTTGCGTCGCAATGCATTCTCTAAGGTGTGATTTGCTTGTAACTTGGCTTCTACGTAATATTTACAAGGGTCTGACATAATTTTTTATATTATTTTCCACTAACATTACTCAAATATTTCATCTGTGTCTTCTAATACTTACAGTATGTCTAAAAAAAAGAAGACTTTACATCAGCAACGTGGGATAAAATTGTGACAAATATTTTTTGCGATCTCTGTGTTAAAGAGATTGAATCTGGAAATAGGCCATCTTCTACTTTTAGCAAAGAAGGATGGGCTAATATAGAAAAGAAGTTTAACGAAATGACCGGACGAAACTACGATAGGTTGAAATTCAAGAACAAGTGGGATCAGCTAAAGAGGGACTGTAAGTTATGGAAGGATCTTAAAAGGGGATCAACTGGATTAGGTTGGGATCCTATGAAGCGTACAGTGGCTGCATCAGAGGAATGGTGGACTACGAAGTTAGCGGTAATAATTTTATCATTGTATACACTTCAGCTTATTATCAATTTTAATTATAATATGTATAATATGTCACAACCCCTCTTCAAATTGCAGGCAGTGTCAAAAGGAAAAAAATTTAAGGTGTGCGGGATTGAGCCGGAGTTGGAAGACAAAATGGATTTTATGTTCGAAGGGTTTTTGCTACAGGTGAACATGCACTCAACCCCAGCGAGCAGGGCTTTGCTGGTATCTCAGTTGACCTCATACCCGATCAAGTTATTGGTTCTGGTGAAGGCCCGAGCGTGCACCCGATAGAGCTTGAATCTACGGGCCAATCAAAGAGGTGCAAGACCGACAAAAAAATAAAAAAATAAAGATATCTTCATTCAGAGCTCGATACAAAGACTGATACAAGTATTTGAAGCTCCACAAACTATGCACACTGTAGCAGTTGATCCCGATGTTGACTTCATTAATCTTTTGGATGAAATTCCAGAAGTTGCGTGTGATACCACATTCTACCTAAAATGTGTTAAAGTTCTTGAAGACCCAATACGGAGACAGATTTTCAAGAGGCTGCAGCCCGAACTTCGTGCCGAATATTTACGTTTATCCATTGAAAAATGATTAGTTCCCACCTTTTTGTTTTGTTGGGTTTTGTTATTTGTTGACTGTTTTGAATGTTACAGTTATCTTTGGAATTTTGGTATTTGAAGACATTGTTATTTTTCATCACTGATGTATTGAACTGTTCTGTCAAATATTTACATTTATTTAAAGTTTGCATGAATATTTTTCTGCTAATTAAATAAAATGTTCCTTAATACAAAAACATTTACGCAGGATGTATCAGCTAGCACGCCGCAGAAGATTAGCCGCCGCAATTGTAATATTGCTTTTAGAGTACTACCGATCAAGCACTGTTAGAAACCCACGAATGACGTCAACATTTATCGGGAATAAATGAGTCGGCGAGATGCTTGCTGGACATCCCATAAGATTCCATAACATATTTCGTATGAGTGTGCCCATTTTCCTGGACCTTTTACGTGAACTATGTAACAACCACGGACTCGAAGGTTCGCCCAGAACATCGACCACGGAGGTATTGGCAATTACATTATACATTTTATCCCAGAATCAATCAATTAGAGGAGCTATGGAGAGTTTTCAACATTCCTCTGAGACAATAAGTCGATACTTCGCCGAAGGATTGAAGGCACTAATTAGCCTATCTATCCAAATCATTAAGCCTGAAGACCCGTCATTTAGCACAATTCCAGCAAAGATTGCCAAAGACACGCGCTACATGCCATTTTTTAAGGTTAGTTCCTTATTGTATCACATTCGCTTCAAATTCAAAATCTAGATCTCAATACGTATGATCACCTAACAAATCATAACAGAACTGCATTGGAGCAATTGACGGTACGCATATTCATGTCCGACTTCCTAGCGATCAGAAGGTGGCGTATATTGGTCGAAGCGGATCGCCTACCCAAAATGTGATGGCTGTATGTGACTTCAACATGTGCTTCACATTTGTTATGGCCGGATGGGAAGGGAGTGCACATGACAGCCGTATTTTCAAATACACAACGAAAGACAGTAGACAAAACTTCCCTCACTCACCTCCAGGTTGGCTTAAATTTCTAACCCATTATTATACATTTACGGTAGCAAATAATGATGTCTTTCGTGATAGGTAAATACTATTTGGTAGACGCCGGATATCCCTTATAGAAGGGATATTTGAAACATTTCCCAGAGACAAAATATCATATTCCCGATTTTGAGAGATCAAGTGGCGTCGCCCGAGGTAGGAAAGAGATGTTCAACAAACGTCACTCTTCTTTGTGCGGTGTGATCGAAAGAACATTTGGTGTTTGGAAAAAGAAATGGGTCATCCTCCGCGACATGTCTACATACCCATTTCGTAAGCAGGTTCATATTGTAGTGGCCACGATGGCGTTGCATAATTTCATTAGAAGACATCCATCCCGTTCTGACACAGATTTTAATATGGTTGAGGGTGACGACATGCACCTACCGCCCGAGGCATCAGAATTACAAATTGGCCAGTCAATCCCAGATGACCCTATGGAAGTTGAATTTGAAACCCAGGACGGGGAAGGTGCATCAGAGATGACTGCTCTAAGGGAGCGTATCACAGATGTAATATGTCAAAGCTGAAGTTCCATATCGTCTTTATTTCGAACCTCAAAAATGTATTCAGTGGGTTTATTTTTATTGTGCATGATGAACAATTCATTTTATGTAACCTTGGGATGAATTCTGATGGTTCATTTTGATTGTTAACTCTACATGCTGCTCTGAAGGCATTGAGCAATGTTTAATAACTAGCAAATTGGCGAACTTATTTGTTTCTTCTTTATTATCTTTTCATGCACACTCCGCTCCATATGGCTAGGGAAGGAAAAGACCCATTATAGTTTACATTGTTGTTGTTGTGTTGTAATTTGCAGTCTTTGGACCATTGAGTTAAAATTTGCTAATAAAAAAATTTTGCCTAGTTCCTAATGCAGTTAAATTTTGGTGTCATGTGCATTAGCAATTTTTGCCTTAAACATGGAAGGTTATCTTCATTGAGCATGGAAGGTTTGGGATAAAACCTTTGATCTTAAATATATAAATACATAAAGAACTAGATCTTCATTGAGCTATGGAAGGTTTGGGATAAAAACTTTGAGTATCTCAGCTATAAAGGTTTACATATACAACACTTAAATTCTTATATATATTTACAGATTGAACATAAATTTCTTATTTTGGAGAATGTAGCATACATGCTTAAGAATTGTTTGGTATGGATGTAAATGTTAATGCTTATTGTCCATGTTTCATTGCTTCATTCTGTATGCACTTAATAGCTCAGCTTCAAGAGTAGAACTTTCCTGCATGAACCTGTTCATTGCTTCATCATGCTTTGTTTTTGTTCAGACTTCGTTCAGAATTGCGCTAAAAATCTGCAATCTTCAAATAAGTTCTGGATATTTACATACTCACCACACAATTCTTATGGATTTACATATATAACACCTTAATTTTGATATTTACATTTAGAATATTTTGCTGCTATAAACATATGATTGAAATTGTGCATTTGACTTTGAAGAAGTTATTACGTCGGTATTGTAGATGCGATGTTAAAGATGTGGTGTTATTAAATGTTACGGATGATGTGATATCCTTGTTTAAAAAACTGATACCAACAGGAATTTAGCATCAATTGTAAATTCTTCATCAGAAATTTAGCATTCTTTATAAACTGATGACAACGGAAGATCTGAACGCCTACTGTAATGTAGCAGATTTAGCATTTATTTTAAATTCTTCATCAGGAATTTGTTATTGGCATTTTGTTCTACTTTGTCATCATGCGGTGCAGAAATTATGTGTGGGAAACATTGCCATTGATTATAATATTTTAAATTGGGTCAAGACATGGGTGTTGAGGTAATTTATCATCCCTTTTTATGACACTTATTCTTTGCACGCATTATTAAAAATGAGATTTCTTCCAGCATGAAAATTATTAAAAATATTCTTGTGCTTGATAAAAAATTGTTGATGACACATCAAACATATCTTTTACTTAATTTCTTATATGGCATGATTACACTTGAACCATTCAGTAAAAGGATTTTGTGAAGAGAATGGATGTGCCAGAACCTAAGTTTTTATAAAGAATGCATTATTCCTGCATTAATCTTCCTTGTAAGAGCATTGATGTCAATTATTACCCATTTAATGGGGTTTTGTTGAACTTTGAAGGATGCATATGGCAGGTGAAGCATAGATCTTTCTCTTCAATTTGCATACCAGAACCAATCCGAGTGTTATTACGCCAATAACAAATGTATTAAATGTGAGTGTTATTACGTCGGTATGAATTCTTAATGAAGAGGAGGATTGTAAGAAATTGTGGGTGTTAGTAATTCTTTCAACAAATTTGGAACATTTATTCATTGATTGGTTCATTTACTATACTACGCTTTTGACTATGATAAAGTTCAGCAAAATTTATTTTGCACTTTTTTTCTTCCTATCTTGTGTGCATTAACTGTACATGTGTGCATTAACAAACATTCCCTGATATCTGTACATGTTGGACAACTTTGGATTTTATACAGGGAAAATGAGTTCAAAGTTTTCGAGGAACTCCGAGAAAGTGTTTTGCCGCTGCGGACTGCCTACGGTTTTGCTCACATCGCACCAGCCACATAGCTACGGCCGGCCATTCTACAGGTGCCCACGGTGGGCAAACGGTTCCGAGAAGTGTCAGTTCTTCAGGTGGGCAGACACTCCGACCTATTCTGCTTCCCATAGCGATGAGGACTCGACAATATCCCAGGCGCACAATGTTGCTCGGAGTTCGACGACATCCCAACCAGAGAACGTTGCTTCAGACATGCATCTTCTACATTTTAAAATGAATATTATCATAATTTTGTTTGTAATTTTATTATGCTTCTTATTTTTTAATAGGTCCGTAGATAGTCACTATTGAGTGAGGATTATATGTTTTATTCCTCTAGACTCATGTGTAATGTTTTTTTTTTATGTTTATTGAATGAGTATATTAGACTCATTGCTTAGTATTCTCTCCTGTCTTTTTTATTAATCGATCACTACTTTTGCAATTGGTTTATATAGGTAAGTACATAAGAAATGTGTGGTATTTGTTTGAACGCCACTAAAGTGAAGCTTGGGAGCTAGTTTTTTAAATAAAATAAAATTAAGTGGTATGAACATAAATATTCCAACATTTTATAGGAGCTCGTTGAACCAAGGAAGAACACTTGTTATTTAAATAAATGAATTCTTCGTAGATTTGAGAATAAGATTTTATATTTTAAAATAAGATTTCATATTTTAAAATAAGATTTTATATTTTAAAATAATTTTAGTTATAAGGAAGAGTAGAAACACTTTTTTTCTACAAACAGCTGCAAATAATTCGTTCTTAAAACGCAGAAAACAAACAGTCTAACAGATTATTCATTTAAGGGGCATAATAGTCATTTAGCCACAAACAGCTGCAATTCAGCTGTTTTCAAAACGCTCAAACCAAACAGACAGACAGATTATCCGGACAATCTGCTTATCAACAACCCTTAATACAGATTCAGGAGAAATTAGTGCAAATCTAGAAGAATAAATTAACTCCATAATTCGGGCAATCACGCATGAAGTTCTGTTTGGAAAATAATTATTTGTTGTTACTGCTTTTTGAAATTTGAATTACTTTCCTAGTTGAATAGGAAAATCATATTTATTGCTTTTTTTTTTTAATTCCTAGTTAATGCTTTCCCAATTATGATGGAGAATTAATGTTGTTGCTTTCGTAATTTATTGTTCTAATTATTGTTTTTCCCAACTAGGATGAGAATTTAGTATTGTAATATGCTATTTAATTGAGTAATGAAAATGAAGAAGAGGATTTCTTGGTTGTCAATTCCACCTTTGTGTGTGATTATCGTTGGTGAGTTTATCCAACGTTTTAGAGAGATTCTACACCGTAGAGCGAGTCTACACCCATCATCTCTTAAGGTCGATGTGATATTGACTTGAGGGAACGACATCAATTTGGTATCAGAGCTTTCTTCGGTTGCCAATTCCACTTATTTAATTAATGTTTGTGAGTTTCCAACAGCAAAGAAAGATTCTGCTTTGCCCTCTCTTGAATCCATTGAGATATTGAACTTAAGGGTAGACATCAATTTGTAGAGTGATTCTACATTAGCCCGTCTCTTGAGTTCGACGAGATATTGAACCGAAGAGTTAAACATCAATTTGGTATCAGAGATTTCTTTGGTTGCCAATTGCACTTATCTAATTACCGTTGGTGAGTCTTCCAACACTGTAGATAGATTCTACACCGTAGAGAGATTCTACATCCGTCTTCTCTTGAGATCAATGCGATATTGACTTGAGGGAAAGACATCAACGATGAATGTGAAGCATATGAACGGGCTGGAGTCGTGTCAAATGTTGCTAAAATTGCCCGAGCATCATCCAACCTTGAAACAGTTTGGAACACCAAGTATATTTGATAAGGACACTAATATTACTGAATTCACTAGTGTTCAAGTTAGCCACTGTAAGCTCTTGCACTCTCCTGCGTTGCCTCTGTTGGTGATAGAAAGGGTCGATGCTCCAATTTCTCTCTCGAGTAGTTACCAAACTCCCCAATCCAGCTTGTTCTCTCTTCCAAAATTGTAGGTGCTAAAAGTCCTCATTCTTTTTCCTCTACGAACGCCAAACTCTTTCAAAGAAACAACCGCCACCTTCTCCTTCTCTTTTTAAATGAAAATTGAAGAAGAAGCTTCCTTACATTTTTTTTCTTCCCTTTGTTTCTTGTCCCGACCCGCAATTGCGCAGTAAATTAACTTCCTAAAATATAGCTTAAAACTTGACCCAATTTATAAATAGCGGCTAGCATGCAAAATCTTAAATGATATAAAAATTAGAAAATATTTTACACACTATGAGTACTACGCAAGTATACGTATCGCTTCAAGTAATATAGAGTTTTCTTTAAAAAACCCAGTATCGATTCCACGAGGAAGTGAAGTAAAAGGTTTTTAGTCAAATTCTAGTCTACTACTAATAGTCCTTAGTTTGGAATGTCGATTAAAATTGTGTTTTATCTAACAACTACTCCTAAATGCAAGTGTTAAATGTAAATATAGTAACTATAACTAAATACAAATAATAATTCTAAAGATAACCCTTTTTTGGAGGAATTGGTTTGGAGAATTTTGAGGTAATAAAAACTAATATTCTTATGTAATGAAATGGATAATGTATATGTATGAGATGCATTAAATATTGTATGTGTCAAATAGGAGCAATTCTATTCTTTACCCTTTGGTCCAGGCATAAAGAACATTGACTAATCCTATGCTTGGATTACTGATTCTGCGGCTAGGCTGGGAGGATATCGGCTCTCACTTCGGAGCTCCCACGTTCCCCTAGCCCGAGGGCTAACAATCTACACATCAGCACCCAAACAATATGACCGAATTGAGAATTTAAGTCTGTCACTCTAAAATCTCCAATTTTACGCCCGATTAATATATTTCTCTATTTATTTGCACTCAACTCTCATAAACTTCACCATCCATGAAATTTGAATGTGTTTCCACTTTGTTGAGAATTACATCGCCCTTTCGGGTCAATGCGATTACAACAAATTTTAACACTACAACGAGCTCTTTTTGTAATGTAAATGAAGTGCAAGTAAAAACCATCACATTTATAATTAAATTCACTTCTAACATACATCACAAAATCCTAAACATGAATTCTACTCATTACAAAAGAAAAGTAAAATGAAAAGAATGACATAATCCTCTCATGCCACTATTTCCAAAGAAGAAGAAAGAGTAAGAGAGATGCGTCATAAAGCACGAAGAAAACACAACATAAACTTCATTTAACCAAAGCAAATCTACTAGGAAATTGATTACAAAATTATAAGATAATGAAGAACAATACTTAGTTTTTTCCCTTTGAAAGAAAGACGAGTATCTCTCCCACAAAGTCTCCCGGCGATCCATGCAATGCTAGCGAAATCCTTTACAAATTCTCTCAAAATCTCCTCTCCAATCTCTCAAAAAGGGTAGAAATCTACATTTCTACTCTTAATCTAAGAATCCTAAACATTCTCCAAGTTTTTCCTAACATTCCTCTCTTTTTTCTCTACTTTCCTCTCCTCATTTCTAACATAAATTCGCCATTTTAAAGAGTATGGACGAAGTTTGAAGAGTTGCCATAAGCAGCCATTCGAAAAAGCGTTCAAATACGTTGAATTTCAGTCATAACCGCCCAAAGTCGGTCTGGAAACTTCCCAGGTGCCGTTGGCAGGCCCGAGGGCACTGTCGGCGGGCCCAAGGGCACCGTCGGCTGGCTTTTGTATTTAATTTTTCGCCTTCTCGGGATATTCCCGTCATCGGCGAGCTCGAGGCCGCCGTCGGCGAGCTTCCTGCGCAGCTCCACCGTTTCGCTCCGTTTGACTCCGTTTCTCCCCATTTCAGTTGTGTTGCGTTCCTAACAGATAGCCCTACAAAATAAGCATAAAAGCAACATTTCTTTAAAGTGTAATCTCATTCAAAAATATGCAAGAAGTGTAAAAGAGATTAAGCATCGAAAGACTTATCGAAAGGTGTCAAGTCAAAATTTGCTTTCTTGCTCATTTTTCCTCCAAATTGCACCGTTTTTGCTTCTTTTTGCTCCAATCACCATTTCTTGTACCTAAACCAAAAATCATACAAAATACATTTCTTTAAAGTACAATGTCATAAAAAATAAGTAAAATCATATAGCAAAAAACATATATTTTTTCCTTGGGTCAAAATCCCCCAAACTTAACTATTACTTGTCCTCAAGTAACCCTTTTACTACAAAAAATATAACTCAAGGCAATGTATTTTTCACCTGTAAGACACTAAAATTTTTCATTTAAATGAATATATTGGTTAGACTTTTAGAAAGAAATTCAGTAACTCGGGTTAACACTACAAGTATAAGAATATTCAACAATCAAGTCTAAGGGTTCTAGTCTTCATTTATTTCAAGATAAACCATAATTTGTTACATTAAGAATGTCTTGAAAGATTATGTGAAAAAGGAGTTTATGCAAACTTCATCGAATGTAGCCAATACTTTAAATATAAATTCAGAAATGAAATCAAGTTCTCCCCTTAGGGTGACTCAAGTGAAGCCAATTTTTTATTAGGCATCTCCTCAAGCTTCTCCTCATAAATATTTTTCTTTCTTTTTTTTTCTTTCGGGATCATTTTCAATACATTTTTTTTCTCCCTCTTTTCTTTTTCTCTTTTTTTTTCTCTTTTTTTTTAATAAGGATTACTATATCGGAGAGCCTGTAATGATTTTGAACTTCACTCTCCTCTTTCTAAAGTTCAAACTTGAAACACATCCTTACTTTATAATTAGGTATGAGCTTTATTATTCATCATAAAATCACAATCTCTTCTTAATACACAATACTTTAAGTCTCATAACATTTCAAAAATACAGTTCTCTTTACTTTAAATAGTTAACTATAATCAAATTCTTTCATACCAAATATCTTATCCTTATAAAATTAACTTTTATTACTAAAAACTTTCATCCAATCCTTCCATAATATTCAACTAAAATAAAAAATTTTAGTTATCTCAAGCGAGGTTCAACTGCCAGAAGTTATGCTAATAATTTTTGAAAATATAACAATTGAGAACAAATAAGAGTTAATATTTTTCTTCCCCCCAAACTTAAATTTCAAAAATATTTTATAATTCCATAAAATATAGCAGGAAGAAAAAGTAAATGTTGAATCTACTTACTACTACAACAACCTATCAAATTCATATACATCCATAATCAGGATAGAATGACTATAGGAGAAAATAAAGTTAATATAAAACATGCTTGTAATAAAATTACACTAAAATGAAGTATTTTCACATTAAAATTTTATTTTTCTTCCTACCCCCAAACTTAATTTTTAACATATATAACATTTAGTACAGAAAATATAAGTATGAAGAAAAATAATTTAGAAATTTTATCTACCACAAGTGTCTATCAAAATCATTTACAAGTATTCATTAGGACAAAACAATATGCAGCAGAAAGTAAATCTAAACTAATCGTGCTAGAGTGAAATTCACTAAATAAAAGTTTAACTAGCATAGTAGGTATCAGCAAGAGAATATAAAAATGTTCTTCAATTATTATATAAAATTGTAACGCAAACATAAACACACATAAGATAAATGAGGTCAATTCATCCCTAAACTCATCACATCTTACCAATTTACTTCCAATTTCTAATGGAATCACTACACTAGTAAATTAGATACTTTCAAATGATTTTATAAATTTTAATCCCAAAGATAAGATTATCCCTGATATATTGGCTCCTAGGCACCAATCTCAAGCATCATCTAATCCTTTTAATTAAGCACCTTTAACTGTTATAAATCGTAGTGTATGATCATCCACAACTTATTCATCAAATAGGTTCGCGACTCCTACCTAATGAAAATAAAGTAGCAGAAAGGAAGTAAGAAGGAACTATGAATGTTCGAATTTCATGATTTCTCTTGTAAAACTTAAGTCTGGGTGAGACCCAAGTTATAGTGGACTCATTAATCCAACTACTACAAGAGAACAAGTCTAGCCATAATAAGAAGTTAAGGAATCACTTCCCTCATGACACACAAAGATCAAATAAAACTACTAACAATCCCAACATCTACCAATCAACAATCAAATTGATCAATCCACTATAAAGCAAATACAATAGATCACTAACAATCATAACTCTCAAGCACACTAAATCAAAGCACACTGATAATTATGGGTTGCCTCCCATAAAACACTTAGTTTTTACGTCGCGGGCCCGACAAATGATTCCACCTGGATCAACATTTCATTTAAGTAATCATCGATCAATTGCCCAATCTTTTTCAGATCCAGGGATTCCTATAAAATCCTAAAATTGTAATTTTTCATTCAACTCTTCATTTTCAGATGAATTTATATCATTGTTCCTCATATTTCTTTCTAGATCCAAAATTTTTCTATTAATTTTTTGCAATTGCATATTAATATCATCCTTAAAATTTATAAGAAATGAATCTTTATAAGATACTTCAATATCTCTCAAATTTTGGATCAGATTCTCTTTAGATAATTTAGATTTTGGATCAATATCTTCTATGTTACTCATATGTTTCAAATTATCTTCCAATTCTTCATCTTTATAATTATTAAATGACAGAGGATCTATCTTAGTTAAGGAAATAAGTTTTTATAATTCCTTAGGAATTTCTTCCAATGGTCTTTCAATATTCTTATCCTCTTTTCTCAATTCAAAGTTCTTTTGAAATTTATCCTCAAATTCTCTTTCAAGTCCTAGTTCAATAACTTTATCTTGTTCATCATTCAATTCAGATTTTTCTTGTGATTGAGTCGCATCTAAAGATATAAAGACTGGTTGTGCATATGAATTCCCTAAATAGATAGGCTTTAAATTTGTATGGGGTACATCCATCTTAAGCTCATAAGATTTTTCAACAGATAGAATTAAAAGTTTACTATTTTTAGTTGCGTCCATCATTTCACACCTCTCCTGAACATACATATAGTCTTCTTTAAATAAAGTTTTCAAATCATCATGAAAGTCTATTTCAATCTCATCTGTTAACTTACTCTCAAAACTTTATTGGAAATGGTCTTTACTTAGATAATCAATTTCTTCTATCCAAAAACATTCATTTTTTCTCTCAGCTGGATATTTCATAGTCTTTAATACATCAAAAGTGACTTCCTGGTCATTAATATTCATAGTCAACTCTCATTTTTGCACATCTATCATAGTTTGTCCAGTAACAAGGAAAGGTCTCCCTAAAATAATTGGAATTTCTTTATCTTCCTTCATATCTAATACAATAAAATCCAAAGGAAAGATAAATTTATTCACTTTAACAAGCACGTCTTCTATAACTCCTTTTGGATAAATGATAGATCGATCAGCAAACAGAAGGGTTACAGTAGTGGGAGAAATATCGATTAAACCTAACATTTTAAATATAGATAGAGACATCACATTAATGCTCTCCTAAATCACATAAAGCTTTTCCACATAATTTTTTTCCAATTGCACAAGGAATTGTAAAGCTACAAGGATCTTTAAGTTTCCGAGGAAAATTTTTCTGAAGTATAGCGCTGCACTCCTCACTTAGTGCAACTGTCTCGTAATCTCCAAATTTCATTTTCTTGTTTAATATCTCCTTCATTAACTTTGCATAACTTGGCATCTGTTCCAAAGCTTCAGTGAAAGAAATATTTATCGTTAACTTCTTAAGTACTTTCATGAACTCTGAAAATTTTTTATTCAACTCATGTTGTCTAAGTCTTTGAGGAAATGGAGGTGGTGGTCTTTCTAAACTAATTTTAATTGGAGATATTAATTTTTTCAGATCCTTAGAAACATGTTCTTCAAGTCTTTTAGTTTCCTTTGTTTCTCTCACAACATCTTTCTCTTTTCTAACCACATCCTCTATCTCTCTTCTACTTTTTAATCAGACAGCTTCTACTTGTTCATTAGTGTTCTCTTTAGGGTTGATCTCAATGTTGCTAGGAAGTGTTTCTTGGGGTTTATTGCTAAATGAATTAGCAATTTGTCCTAGTTGATTCTCTATATTTTTAATCGCAGCATTTTGACTTTGCAACTGGTTTCCCATTTGCAATACCACTTCTTCCATAGACATCTTCTTATCCTCAAATTGTTGATCATTGTTAGAGTCCGATGGATATGAAGGTCTATACTTTGTGTTCCTCTTATTATCCAACTTCCATTAGGATTTGCATGATTATTTTCTCATTGTTGGTTTCCATCATCAGTAGTATGATTCCAGTTAAAATTAGGATGATTCTTCCAAGATGGGTTGTAAAAGTTAGAATATGGGTTGTTTATGGTATTTAAAGTCTCATAAATTAAGTTAGAATCAATCATATGCTCTAATGAACTTTCCTCACTTACAGGAGTAAATTGAGGTTGGTTCATTCCAAATTGGTCCAACTTCCTTGATATAGTAGCAACCTGAGATGCAAGAATTGAAATTGCATTTGTATCATGAACACTGGCTACATTTTTATGATTTGCCCTTGCAGAGGGCCATTGAAATTCATTTGTAGTCATTTCTTCAATTAACTCATGTGCTTCATCAAATGGTTTTGATATTAATGATCCACCAACAGCAGCATCAATTATAGACTTAAGGAATCCTACTAACCCATTATAAAAAGTTTGAATAATTAACCATTTGGGCAGAGCATGGTGTGGACACTTTCTTAGGAGTTCCTTAAATCTTTCACAGACTTCGTATATTGATTCACCTTCATATTGAAAAAATGAGATAATATCGTTTCTAAGTTTAGTAGTCCTTGAAGGTGGAAAATACTTAGCTAAGAATTTATGAGTTAACTCCTCCCAATTTTTAATAGAGTCAGGTGCTAGCGAGTATAACCAAATTTTAGCCTTATCCCTTAGTGAGAAAGGAAAAAGTCTTAGTCTAACAACATCGTCTGACATACTGTTATAACGAAATGTAGCACAAAGTTCTAGAAAATTTGAAAAGTGTAAATAGGGATCCTCCAAAGAAGTTCCCCCAAACTGATTATTCTGCACCAGTTGGATAATCTCAGGATTTATTTCAAACGAATCAGTTTCTACGATAGGGTTTTGTATACTTGAGTGAATTTCATCTGTCGTAGGATTTACGTAATCCCTCAATGAAGTATGATGATTTTCTAAGTTATTATCTTAAAAGTTTTCCATCTTCATTTCTAGTTTTTCGAGTCCTTTCTGTATTTTTATTTTTTTATTTTTTTCAAAATCGGGATAATAAGGCACAAGTCCTGCAGATTCTTTATTTCGCATACGCAACACAACAAACAATATATTAACAATTAAACAAATAATATATGAAATATATTCTACACAACAAAACATTTTCACGAACACATTATTTCTCACACAAACAGTTTTTTCACAACACTTTTTCATACAACAAAACATTTTTCACAAAAAAAAAAGTTTTTACGACACTACAGTTTTCCAATTCTAAGCCAAATTACTTCAACTAAATTTCTCCTAAAGTTCTTACCGAAGCTTCCCCGACAACAGCGCCAAAAACTTGACTCGATATGCAATTACGCAGTAAATTAACTTCCCAAAAGATGGCAAAAAACTTGACCCAATTTATAAATAGCGGCTAGCGTGCAAAATCTTAAATGATATAAAAATTAGAATATATTTTACACACTAGGGGTACTACGCAAATATACGTATCGCTTCAAGTAATATAGAGTTTTCTTTAAAAACCCCAGTATCGATCCTACGAGGAAATGAAGTAAGAGGTCTTTAGTCAAATTCTAGTCTACTACTAATAGTCCTTAGTTTGGAATGTCGATTAAAATTGTGTTTTATCTAGCAACTACTCCTAAATGCAAGTGTTAAATGTAAAGATAGTAACTATAACTAAATGCAAATAATAATTCTAAAGATAACCATTTTCTGGAAGAATTGGTTTGGAGAATTTTAAGGTAATAAAAACTACTATTCTTATGTAATGAAATGGATAATGTATAGATATGAGATGCATTAAATATTGTATGTGTCAAATAGGAGCAATCCTATTCTTTACCCTTTGGTCCAGGCATAAAGAACATTGACTAATCCTATGCTTGAATTACTGATTCTGCGGCTAGGCTGGGAGGATACCGGCTCTCACTTCGGAGCTCCCACGTTCCCTTCGCCTGAGGACTAACAATCTACACATCAACACCCAAACGATATGACCGAATTGAGGATTTTAGTCTGTCACTCTAAAATCTCCAATTCTACGTCCGATTAATATATTTCCCTATTTATTTGCACTCAACTCCCATGAACTTCACCATCTATGAAATTTGAATGTGGTTCAACTTTGTTGAGAATTACACCGCCCTTTCGGGTCAATGCGATTACAACGAATTTTAACACTACAACGAGCTCTTTTTGTAATGTAAATGAAGTGCAAGTAAAAATCATCACATTTATAATTAAATTCACTTATTACATGCATCACAAAATCTTAAACATGAATTATACTCATTACAAAAGAAAAGTAAAATGAAAAGAATGACATAATCTTATCATGCTACTATTTCCAAAGAAGAAGAAAGAGTAAGAGAGATGCGTCACAAAGCACGAAGAAAACGCAACAAAAACTTCATTTAACCAAAGCAAATACACTAGGTAATTGTTTACAAAATTATAAGATAATGAAGAACAATACTTAATTTTTTCTCTTTGAAAGAAAGACAAAGATCTCTCCCACAAAGTCTCCCGGCGATCCATGCAATGCTAACGAAATCCCTTACAAATTCTCTCAAAATCTCCTCTCCAATCTCTCTAAAAGGGTAGAAATCTACATTTCTACTATTAATCTAAGAATCCTAAACATTCTCCAAGTCTTCCCTAACATTCCTCTCTTTTTTCTCTGCTTTCTTCTCATCATTTTTAACATAAATTCGCCATTTTAAAGAGTATGGACGAAGTTTGAATAGTTGTCATAAGCACCCCTTCGAAAAAGCGTCCAAATACGTTGAATTTCGACAATAACCGCCCAAAATCGGTTTAGAATCTTCCCAGCCGCCGTTGGCGGGCCCAAGGTCGCCGTCGGTGGGCCCGAGGGCGCCGTCGGTGGGCCCGAGGGCGCCGTCGTCGGGCTTTTGCATTTAATTTTTGGCCTTCTCGGGATATTCCCGCCGTCGGCGAGCTTCCTGCGCAGCTCCACCGTTTTGCTCCGTTTTAGCTCCGTTTCGCCCCATTTCAGTTGCGTTGCGTTCCTAACAGATGACCCTACAAAATAAGCATAAAAACAATCTTTCTTTAAAGTATAATCTCATTCAAAAATATGCAAGAAGTGTAAAAAAGATTAAGCATCGAAAGAATTATCGAAAGGTGTCAAGGCAAAATTTGATTTCTTGCTCATTTTTGCTCCAAATTGCACCGTTTTTTCTTTTTTTTGCTCCAATCACCATTTCTTGTACCTAAAACAAAAAATTATACAAAATATCTTCCTTTAAAGTGCAATATCATAAAAAATAAGTAAAATCATATAACAAAAAACATATATTTTTTCCTTGGGTCATTCCTCAATAAAGACTTTTATCTTTTCTTCTCCATACGAACTCTCATATCTTGCTCTCTCCCTCCATAAAAATTTGCTTGGTTTGTTACTTGCTAACCTCAGTTTGGGTCAACCCAACTCAATAAGGGCCTTGGTCTCTTCTCGCTAGGCATAAGACTCCTTCCTAGTGCTCTTAGGTGGATCTTGGCTCTGCTTTAGTTGGCTCAATTCCTTCTCTGAAACTTTGGGAGCTCAGGCTCAAACTAGGTTTAGTTTGACTCAACCAGCTGTCTATTCGTAAAGAAATTCCTTGGCTAAAGTCTAAACTAAAACAAAATTGACCTAAGGTTAAATTAAGCATAAAGCAAATTCTTAATCTAATTAATACTAAACTTAAAACAAACCTAAATCAAACTGAACTTATATTGAATTAACCTAAACATGACCAAATCTAATATTAAGTTAAACCTAAAACTAATTTAATCTAAATTTGAAATCAAAAGCGATCTACTTAAATGTATAATTTAACCTAAAGACAAAGGGGACTTAAGTGAAGCCTGACCTAATTGAAATATATTTGCAACTTAAATTCAATGTAAAAGGAAACCTAAAGTTAATGAGCCAAAAACTAAATAAACATATAAACTAGGTTATGCATAAAATAATCTAAACATAAACTTAAAACTAATTCAAACATAAGCCCGAAACTAATTATGTCTAAATACAACTCACCCTAAACTTGAGAGGATAAACTAAAATGGAACTATAACTAACTACATTTTATTTAATCCCAAAGTTAAACTAAGTATACTATAACTTAACACAAACTTGAAATTAAAATCAACCCACCTAAACTTATAATTATCTAAAAAACAACTTAAAATTAAGTTAAGTTTGCCCAAGTCATGCTTATCATAAATAAACCTAAATTGAACTCAAAATCTAAACTTGAGCTAATATAAATTAAGTCTACAATGAACCTACACTTAACTAAACTCAATCTAAACTAACCGAAGACAATTTGAAACCCAAGCTAAACACAAATGACACCCATAGGATTACCTTAAGCTCAAGCCTTACATAACCCCAATTGGCATGTCTAAACCTTGTTCTGATGTGATTAGGGCATGGTCTCTCAGCCCAAGCTAGGTTACCAGAAACAACTAGCTTGAGTGCACCTACTACTCATTTCCATTGGATGAGCATACACTAGGTTAATTTGCTCGAACCAAAGTTGAGCTAAGGATGTGAGTTAATTAACTGAATCATTCACAGCTCACTCTAGCAAGCCAACTGCATCCCAATTGAATCGTTTGAGCATCTCCCTCTTTTGCATCTCATCAACTGATGGACCAATGCTCGAATTAGTAGCACCAATGCCCCTCTCTAGCTCCCTAGACCCTCTCTGTTAGGGCTGAGCATGACCAAAGGCTGACCGCACCTCTCTAGCCAACCGAAAGAACTCTCCAGTATTGATAATTTGATTTCAAAGATTTTGAAGAAAAACATAAACTTTAATTAAGACAATATTCAATTAAAAAAAATTAAAAATTGTATTTTTTTTTAATATTTCAATGATGTATTTTTGCTTTCAAGCAACAAAATGATCCTTAAATAGCTTCTAGGAAATACAAAAAAAAATATTATTGATTATTTTATATTAATTGTTATTGTTGGCGTTTTTGTTGTTGTTCTTTTTGTTGTTAGTGTGTACTAAAAATTCTAAATGATAGAGAACTTTTAAGTCTTAGCTCATTATAACTTCCTATCACACACCCTTTGGTAAAAGCGTACTTGAATTTTTATGTGTAAAACCCCAATAATATGAAAAATAATAAGGTCCAACCCAGTTGAAATAATATATTATAAAAATATAAAATGCAGATATCCCCTCTTCTCCTAAATTAAGGAAAATGAAATTACAAAATTGTATTGAAATCACAACTGTCTTGAAATAATTCGTGGGTATTTGGGACTGTAACAGTTGTAGTTTATGGTACAAAAGTTGTAGTTAGGCTATAGCAACCGTAGTTTGTTGCGACAACAGTCGTAGTTGACCATAAAAAACTTTAGTTGATTACTACAATAGTTGTAGTTTCCTGTAAAATTCATAATTAGCTGCAATAATTAATGGCGGGGGTCAATGATTGTTGATGATTATTAACATGCACTTCTCTTCAAAAGTTATATTTTATTTATCAGCTCACTCATTTCTTATTTTTTTCTCTCATTCAAGTGAAAAATAGAGATCTATTTATAACTTTTTGAGGGAGACAATTTAATAAATTTAGTCGAAATATCAAAATAACCATCGAATGGTCCACATCAATTCTCTTAATTTTAACTAGAATATCGAAATACTCTATAAGATGGTCAACATTAATTTGGTTGATCATAAGACATTTTTTTCAACATTTAGGTGTATTGATGATCTTAGAATTAAATGATTTTGGGCTCGTTAGATTCCTCTTGTAAAACCACTCAATTTGATTTTTTGCAGACTAAATTTTAAGATCATTTTATATTCTTATTAGCACCAAAGCTTTTAACTACATTCATTTTGTTTTCTAGACTTATTTGGATTCAGATTCAAACACTTTCAGGGTCATTGGACGCTTACCAGCGAGATGCTCAGTTTGATTATAACTTTATTGAAATTAGAACTTAAAAACTTGAATTTGAATCTAAATGAATTTTTTAACCAAAATGCATCGAGATTGATGTTTAATCATATAATTCTTTTAATGATGTATCAACCCCCAATTTTTAGGCTCTATAACTTCTATAATCTAAATTTATATAAAAAGTAGTGATAAAAGTCTTCAATATACTTTTAAATATTCTAGAAATTCACACATCAATTAGAACGAGAATTTTTGATATTCCAAATTACTCAAATTTATGCAAAGATGTGTTGTGCATTCTGAAAACACTGAAGTTAAGTCTATAATAATTAAAATGACAATAATCTCAGTAGCAGAAGATTCCACTCTCCACTCCTCTTTTTTCTCCTTCTCTTTCTTCTCACTTGTAATTCTTCCCCTCATCCGTGGTCTCTGTCATATGCTTAAGAGGATACCCAACTTTAAAACAATATTAAAATAGCAATAAAAAACTAAAATTTACAATAATTCTCGTCATTTCATCTTCCATCCCTTAGCCTCCCACATTCCTCATTACAAATAAAAAAAAAAAGAAAAGAAATGACAGCTTAATATAAAAAAAATTCTTAATTTTGCATATGAAGGGATTCAAACCAACACCCCTCAACTGCTCCCACAGGCATGACACTTTTTACTAAATTCTGCTTACATTAATTGTTACATGTATACTTTATAATGAATTAGCATCGAGTTTGAGCTCGACTTCTAATTTGTATACAAATTCAAGCCGATTTATTTGTTATCAATAAGAGAGAATAATATTAATTTATGCTAATGCTATACTAAAATGATAAATAGAACAAAGGATTTGAAGATAAAAAATAATAAAAAATCAATTACTAAAAAAATTATTTTTTATATTTTTAATAATTTTTAAAATAAATTCTTAAAATTTAATATATTTTTTAAAAAAAATTATATTATATTTTGGCTCAAGGGCTAACAAGTTGAGTCAAGCCTGATTTGAACTTGTTAACATCAAGCTTAGTGCATGAGCCACTTATAACTCGAGCTCTTTTGGCTTACTTTCACTCATTGTATAGGAAACAAATTGCGTACGTCAATCGTACGAAGGAGTTGCGTACGTAATAGATTACACGGGAGTTTCAAGAGGGTTATAACACCCTTGTACAATCTGTGTAACTCCCGTGTAACCCCCCTCTGTAACTTTGTAACATCTGTAACTTATAAATGGATGAAATAAAAGCGCGCGAGTTACAAGTGAGTTACACGGGAGTTACAAGGAGATTATAACACGCTTGTAACCCCCCTGTAACTCCCGTGTAATCCCCGTGTATTCTATTACGTACACAGCTCCTGCGTAAGGTTGTTGTACACAATATTTTTCCCATTGTATATGGGTTATTTTATAAAATCACCAACTAAAATTATTGTTATTTACAAATCTAATACTCTCTTTCACCAATTTTCCTCACTCAAATATCAAAATTCAAGATAAAACCCCAATCATTTTTTTTTTCATTTTTTTAATCAAATTCTCAATGATTTCATTTTGGCATTCAATAGATCAAAATAATCATGAGTGCTAATTTCATAAATAGCAATATTTCTAGTGCTATATGTGTAATTTTTTCAACCTAATAACCCATGATCCAAAATGATCAAAATCACAAAAAATTTAAAAATTAAAAACTAAAATTCTCAGTAGTATGATACCCCTCTGTCCATAAAACTTACCAACTCTCACGTATACGATAAAATATTACGTCCAACAAATCAGATAACGGACACTGGCGTGAATCACACACCATGCCAGCGTAAATCACACCACGGTGTGATCCGCGCCATCGTCCGCATGTACAACATAAAATAGGCATTAGATTCATATTTATAAACTCTGATATGATGATGACCAAGATGCTCCACATCAACAACTGTCTTAATATGAGTAAGAATTAAATAGCATTTGTTAATTTTTAATTAACGGCTATAAATATAGTCAATAATGATAAACACAATCCAAAAGACAGATTGAACATCCAAAAGATAATCATTTTGATTTATTGCCTGAAAGAACCAATTTCATGTGAAATTACAGGAAGATTTACATATATACCACTCAAAGCCTACAAATTTACATTTCTAACACTTAAATTTTTTATATCACATAAAAAATACAACTATTTTAACATCTAGAAAGTGCAATACATTGTTTTATGTGTAGGAAAGGTGGCATATATGTAAAACATTTGGTGCAATGGTATGTATGTAAATCTACCAAAATAAAAATAATTGCAAACAAGCCCCAAGTAACAATAACCACATTCCAGAAGACTATTTACCACAAAACAACCTGGTAAACATTTTTTTACATAAAACCACCATGAAATTCAAGAAATTTATAAAATCTTTCAAACCAAATTAAGGACGAATAACACTTTATCAATCTAAGTTAGGAGCTTTGAGAAGAATTGAAGTACCTTTTAGAAGTAGAAGTAGCTGCAAAGTTCTGGGCAGGGCAGTCCCTTGCCCAATGTCCAGTTTTGCCACATTTGAAGCAGGAAGAGAGCTGATTTTTGGCTCCACTAATTAATGAATTTGAGGATTGATTCTGGCAGTCCTTAGCCCATTGGCCTTCTTGGCCACGTTTGAAGCAGGAGGAGCTATTTTTATCAGCAGATTGGGTTGAAATAGAGCCCTGCTCATTGCACCATTTGAAGAAACCACAAGAGCCTCTTCCCTGAAATGATGACAAAGAGAAGCAATCATTATGCAAATATACATAGAAAAAAAAGAAGCATTTACATACCGTATAACGAATCTTAAAGCATTCAAACGGCCCAAACGACGGCCAGACAACCATGGAGTTCTAACGCTCTACTGCCAACCGCGTGGTCAAGAATCGGCCGACACACTATGGCAAAAGATTTGAATGACAGACCACGCCGAAAGTCCCGACCTATCGAAGCGCAGGCGGGAATCCTTGATCGCAGCAAATCGGTCGACCCACCTTCACTGCGGCGGAAGAGATAGACATCCGACCAGGCGCCTCGACCGACCAGGCGCCTCGACCGACCGACACATAGCCGGTCGCCTCAGCAGCCGAATTCAAGCAAGTCGGCAAGCCAATTACCGCCACGTTAAAATTCATATTGTAATACAGATATGATATGAAATCCATACAATCAATTAGAGCATCAATTGTACTAAGAGTTGTTTCCATAACTACTCTCTCATTTATGTAATTGTACAAAATACAATCCTATAAATAGGAGACAAAAATACCAATAAAAGGAGGGCTCCCGATTATCTCTACAGGAAACTTTTAACTTGCTATACTTTCTTTCTCTTTTCCTTCCTTCATTCAATCGTAAACCCTCGGGACGTGTTCACAAACGATAATTTATGATTCAACACATACATACCAAACCATTATTATATATTTACATATCTCAAACCCAAACTTTCATATTCACACACACAACACTAAAATCTTTAATATCACATCAAAAATAGCACTTATCACTTTTTAAAAGTGAAATACATCTATTTATGCAAAAATTTAAAACACCAAAGTGCTGAATTTGAAAGTTTAGGCGTGTGATATGTAAATACATAAGAATTATGTTGTGTCATTTCCCTAGATGAAAACAATATAAAATGATGCATGACTATTTATTAGCGGATTTACATGGATATGATACAAGTTTTGTGTATTTACATGTCAAACACTAAATTTTGACATTACTTATGTAACACTTTAGTGTCATGATCTCATGTCACAGCAAAACATATGGATAAAAATGCTTAATTTACTTAAAAAAAATTAATATTAATGGTATTTTTTATTTGATGCTAAAAATTTAGTGGTATATAAGTATCAAATTTGAAGTAGTAAATGATATCAGAGCTAACCCAAACAATAATAGGAAATCAAATAATATTACTGAAAATAATATAAGGTTACAATCAAACAAACTTGAAGGAGAAATTACAACAAACGTCACACAAACTCACACTAGGGCTCGATCCATGGGTGGTGGAGATTGACTAGGAGGGGTCGGCTACATGAATCATAAACAAGATAACAACAACAACAACAAGCCTTTATCCCATTAAGTGGGGTCTGTTGCATGAATCATTTTTGTCCATTGTGCCCTATTGAGTGTCATTTTTAATTTAATTCTAATAAATTAAGATCATTTTTATACAAAATGCCCAAGTCTTTTTAGGTCTATCTCTACCTTTCTTAATATAAGTCAAATCAAAAGCATCTATTCTACTAACAAGGTTATCAGATGGTCGAAGTTTAATGTGACCAAACCATCTAAGGCGACTCTCTCTAATCTTGTCTACCACTGAAGCTATGCCAACCTTTTCATGAATATATTCATTTCTCATTTTGTCTCTAAGTGTAAAACCACTCATTCACCTAAGCATTCTCATCTCAGCAAAACAATCCTCAAATAAACTACAGAGCTTCTAATAATACTTTAAAAATGAAATCATACATGCCCCAAAAGTGTTCTAGAATCACTCAAAACAGCATAATCAAAATTATTCAAAAGGGCACGCCATCCTGGTTAATGGTCCATCTAGTGTTCCTTACCACTCTCTAAAAAGCCAACGATATAATATATGATATGCTAAATGCTCAACAAAATAAATAATGCTAAAATAAAATTAAACATTTAAAAAATGAGCAATGTGTATGTTGATCGGTGACTAGAATGAGTAACAACAGTAACATAAATATACATGCGCTATTAGTTGAAAATATCGAAAACATAATTAAAAATAGTGTACGGAATAGTGGTAAAAAATAATAAAACTACAACTGGCAATTCTTTCATTGACTATGCTATTCAATATCATATATATCTTTAGTTTTATTTTCATTTTTATTCTAAACATGCTTTGACTTAAAAATATCACATTATATTTGCATAAGTTTTGACTTATTTTCTTTAATTAAGTCGTCTCCCAGCACGTCGGTAATAAGAATCGTTGATAAATGTTGGCGGCCTCAAGATCGCAGTTATTAAAGACGCTCTGATACCAATTTGATTCGCTCCAACCTTAATATTAAAGGTTAAGAATTTGATCATTTTTAAATCCAAGTCCCATCTAATCAAACAATTAATTTTTCCTACCAGGACATGGTATAGATGTCTACCTAGCACAACACATGACATTCCCCATCTAGAGAATGTAAGATCACTGGCTAAGTTTTTAGTTGTTTTAGGGTTAGCTTATAAATAGACATCTCTCTGGCAAGTACATAAGCAATCCTACATATACACTTGTATTTCACCATGCCTCATGATAAAAACAAACCTAGGTAGGTCTGTCTAGTTGTTGTAAATTCATAAGTACCTTTTCATGCTAATCTCCGAGGTACATATCCATTTGGAATAATATCAATCAAACTTGATTGGATTATGCCCCTAATACAAATTTCTTAAAGGTCATAAATTGTTAGCCTTAATTGGATTATGCCCCTAATACAAGAGAAATAATTAACCATGTTAGTTATGTTTATGAAAAATTTCAAACTGTTAGTTCTCACAAAAGGGCCAAAATTCTACACAATGCTTTACTACTACTTAATCAACACCTTTTAAAAAAATTCTCTTCACCGCTTAGTTCCCGAACACGAGAAGTAGCTTTTCAGAGCCTACAATATTCTCTCCCACCTTTCTTGTGAATATAAGCTTGAATCACATAAATCATGTTGGCTATTTGTGTTTGAAATCTTGGGTGATTTTCACCTGGCTCGTTGTATTCATGAATAGCTAGTTCAAAAAAGTAAGGCCCTTTTCCTAACATTGTCAGCAAGCTAACAAGTTAACAAGAGGTGAACGAAAAACATGTCGAATTATGTTTAAGACATTTGGTTACTTCATTAAGATGAACAATCAAAAAGAAATGTTGCATTCTAGAAATGAAGCTGAACTAACCAAATTCATTTTGCATGAATTAATTTTAACTCGATCAGGGGGGTGATTCGTTGAGTAAAATTGCAATTAAAAATGTCTAGATAGGGCATTTACAAACATGCCACTCAGTTCCGAAGTATTGACACGACATCTAAACTTTGTCTTTTAAATTAATACAACTCAAATTTTTCACATCACGTCAAAAATAGCACCATTATAAATTTTAAAAGGTTAAATACACCTTATCATGCATAGGTAAGGCGGTATGTATTAAAAAAAAAGAAGAATTTTAGATGTTAGATATGTAAATATATAGGAATTGAGTGCCATGTATGTAAATCTTCCTAAGATTTATTAAGAGTGGTATCTTATAATTTCATTGTATCTAGTTTAAAATAGTTAAGCAGTCCACGCGCTTCATTAACAGCTGAGTTCACCTATGAATTGTTACAATTAAGGGAATACAGTAAGATATAGAACCTTTTGTTGTAATTTAATCCCAAAACAAGCAGTAATGCTGAAGGAGTCAATTGAAATAATATGCTCATTGAACAAAATTTCTCATGCAAAAAGAATTAGTATCTTAAATTTAGTTTACGAGACTATTTCACAGATGAAAAAAGAAAGAGCCATTTACATAAAAAACACCAAATTCTTATGTATTTACCTATCTAACACTAAAACTTTACTTTTTACATTTGTAACAACGAAATCTTCAATATCACATAAAAATACCATCATTTTCGCTTTTAAAAAGTGAAATACACCTTCCTATGCATATGTAAGGTGGCATGTAAGTGAAAAATTGAAGTTTGGGTGTTAGATATGTAAATGCAAAAGAATTGTGTGGTTTGGTGTGTAAATCTTCTAAAAAGGAATTGGATGTTTTATTAATATACCCCAACTGCTGGACATTTGTAGTATTGATGTCCCTCATTCTTTCCACTCTTTGAAACAAGAACTAGGCATGAACCAGCACCACAGGGACAACGAAGTACAGGAACTTGTGCATTGGATTGACCGTCAAAAGCAATTTTAGAACCTGAACTATCACACCACTCAAAGAAATTGCAGCCTCCATTCTCCTGGATAAATATGCAAACAATCTCAAAAGTCAATAAGTTGAATAAAAGCATTTTAAAATTCGATAACAAGATTTTTTTTTCATTTTCATTAAATTCTGAATGAATTGGTCGTGGCACGCCCAAATAGATTGGTTTGTTAATATTTTCTTTTGTTTACAAGTTAAATATGTAAATAAGGAAAATTTAAGTGGTATGCATGTAAAGTTTCCAATAGAAAAATTGTTTTATAAAGTGCAAAATTTACTAGATTCAATCATTTGGTTAGTTGTAGTTAAAAATCAATATGAATTTTAAAATCAATAAACACCTTCAACAACCCGTAAAAATGATAAATTTAATTTTCACATACTAAATAAATGAAGACAAATTCACCATATTCTAAAATACATAAAGACATGCATACATGAATACAGACATACATATATACATTAATATATATATATATATATATATATATATATATATATATATATATATATATATATATATATATATATATATATATTCAAAATACATAAATGTTGTGCTAGTGGACATTTTTTATCAGCTTTATAGATTGAGACTTGAGAGCAAACAAACAGCAAAAACAACTTAGCACGAGGTTCAAGAAGTTGCTATGACCACCTTATTTCTGCCATACTCGTTTCTTGAGCAAATGTTATGAGAGAACTTTTTTAGGGGAAATTAAGAGCCATAGCTCAAATAAATTAAACAATAAGAAAAAGTATGGGAAGGGGAGCAAATGTGAGAAGGGCTGTGAATTAAGCTCCAAGATTGCTAATCGCTTCAAAAATCAATTCGAATTTTGGCTCAAATCGAGATAGGATTGAAATAATCGAGTCGAAACTTTGGATTAAATTTTTTTCGAGCTGATTTTCTGTCATACATGAACCAACTCGACTAACTCTAAATCAGCTAGTAATATTATTTTATATATATATATATATATATATATATATATATATATATATATATATATATATATATATATATATATATAATGCCAAGTAAAACTGATTATAACGAGTAACGAGTCAATTTCGAGCTGGAATAGATCCATAAAACTCATTTTGAGCTAGTTAGTTTCAATTTTGAGTCGGATCGAGCAAATACCAAACTGAAACGAATCCAAATAACTAACCTTTAAAGTAGCTTGTTTAGATTTTCGAGCCGGATCGAGCTCGATTCAATTTCGAGCAAGCTCGACTCAAAATGGAATATAACAAGGTACGAGGTGATTTCAAACTAAACCAAATCTATTCAAGCCGATAAAATGTTAAATACACCAAATGTGACTAAACCACTTGAACCTAAAAGGCAACGACGATCATCAGAACTAAACCAAATAAAAAAATCTTGGACGAACATGCACAATCAATATATGTTAAACTATTAAAAAAATTTAAAAACAAGACAGATACTAAACGGAAATTCCAACTGATTACTCTCTAACTACAGAACAAAAATCATCAACCGACCTTTCTATTTGTCATAAATATCGAAAAAATAGGTTTTTTTATGTCAAATCATCAAACAGTGTACCACCCATCATCTTCTCCATAACCCATAATACTACAACTATTTCTTAGGGAAAAATTGTCGTACAACTTGTGCGCAAAACAATAAACGAGTACCTCCTCAAACAAACAATCAAAACCTGCATGCCCCGTGAGAAAGAGAACATTACCTATTGAACCTGTCACCACTACAAATGGTCCCCAAGCTAACATATCACCAATATCCCAAAGTATTCAGCTATGCTAGAAGGTTCTCAATTACCCTATATATATTCTCTGTAATATATATGGTTTGGGGTGAATCAGAATGTGAAGATAATTCTCCTTTCCCTTACTCTAATTCTCTGATTTATGTATTGCTTCACCTTACTGTTTCTCATGGTATCAGAGCATCGGTCCATTCAAGTCTCGTGTGGATGAATTAATCTGCTCGACATCAAGCACTCACAATTCCAAGCATTCTCCAGGAAGTGTTCTGCCTGCAAGTAAGTACTGCGTTTCGATGAATTAATCTTTCACCCATCTCATTGGAGTCTGTAGTCAGATATCTTCGTACATCAAGGAAAATGGAGGATTCCGCGATATCAGAAACACCAAATCCCCTTATATCTACCCAATTCATACGAATACCACCATCAACAAGTACTCACAATTCCAAGCATTCTCCAGAAACTGTTCTGCCCTCAAGTAAGTACTGCGTTTGGATGAATTAATCTCTCACCCATCTCATTTGGAGTCTGTAGTCCAATATCTACATACATCAAGGAAAATGGAGGATTACGCAATATGAGAGACACCCAGTTCATACAAATACCACCATCACTCAAATTTCTTACCTCCCTCTTCAAACAATTCTCAAAATCTTCTCACACATGAGAATTACCACGTATCACATGCCCAAATACTAAAAACATTCACTGCCAATGGCTTCGCGGGCTTCTTCGGCGGCAACAAGAAGCGTCCCTCACAATGTCATCCTGATGGAACCAAGAATCTACAATTTCAGGAGTGGATTCTTATTGATCCAAATCTTGCGGCATCCCTTACTCGCCATATCTTCTGCTGTTCTCCCTAATATCATTTAGCTTCAAAGAACAACAGAGATTTGGAAAACATTGGAACATAGATTGCAACCTACAAATCAGTCCAGTATATTAGGTTAAGAATGAATTACACCATCTTGCTATGAAAGATAAATCAATGACGTGGTACTTAACTGAGGTTCATACATTGGTAGATCATATTAATGCAGCAGGATCCAAATTAGATCAGGAAGATACAATTCTATGCATCGTGAATGGTCTTCCTCCAACATAAGATGCATTTAAAACCGCCATTCGGCCATACTTACAACCCATTGCTCTTGACAATCTTTACTCGTTACTATGTAGTGAAGAGATCAATATTAATTCAGACAATGCTAAACAAATTTCATCAATGGATACAACTCTTGCTCTCAACTCCATCAAAGGACGCAACAATCACTTCTAACGAGCAAGGGGAAGAAATCAACAAATGACTTCTAGAGGAGGAAAAGGCCACCAATACAATCAAGGGGAGGAAGAACATCAAATAGATCCAATTTTACTCGTCAAATATGTAAAAAAAAATGGCCATTCAGCTTCCATTTGGTGGCACAGAACAAACCTAGAGTAAACACCTTCCAACCCACCACAAGCTCTCAACACTATGTCCAAGGAATGGATCATGGATTCTGGCACAATTGATCACTTCACCTGACATCAATCAGCTACATTCCGCTACACCATACAATGGAATGGAACAAGTCATTGTAGGGAATGGCCAAGCTGATCAAATCCATCATAAAGTTTATGGTCTCCTTCTTACCCCAACTCGTAAGCTCAAATCTTCTCAAATTCATTACACTCCTCCGCTGTCTCATAATATGTTATCTATCAACAAACTAACCAAAAATAATAATGTTATTATTTCCTTTGATCCTTCTGGATTTATTATTTTTGATCCCCAGACTCAACAAATTATACTCAAGGGTCCCAACATTAAAGGACTATACTCTACTCCAACACCCAATACTTTACCATCCATCTTTCTACATCACAACAAGATACTCCATGGCATCAACACCTGGGACATTCGTATGCTAACATAATCAAGGCCATCTACAAGCGACAAGCCCTTTGCATCCCCTCCAACACATCTTTCTATCACACTTGCAACCTTATTAAAAGTCACAGACAAGCATTTGTATCTGGCTTAGATAAAAAAATATAAAGTACTTGAACATCTTCGTAGTGATGTATGGAGCCCTTCCTCAATTGTCTCTTATCATGGTTACAAATATTATATTGCCATCATTAATGATTATTCTCGATTTTGTTGGGTTTTTTCTATGCATCAAAAGTTTGATGTAACTAACATTGCAATATGGTTTATTGAATCCCTACTTCATCAATTTGATAAGAAAATCAAAATTCTTCGAACAAATGGTCGAAGAGAATACAATAACACCAATTTAAATAACATTCTCAATGACAATGGCATACTACACAAATAGTTCTATCCCTATACACGGGAGCAAAATGGGGTTGTGGAAAGGAATCATCGACATATCATTAAAACCACTCGAGCACTTCTCCATCAAGCCCATCTACCCTACAAATTTTGGATTGATGGCCTCCTTGCTTAAGTTCATCTCATGAATAGAATGCCTACAAGAGCCACAAATTACATCTCCCCATATGAACATCTACATCAATCTCCTCCATCCTATTCTCATCTAAGAGTTTTTGGCTGTGCTTGTTATCCATAACAAAAACCTCAAACTATACATAAATTTGAACCAAGATCGATCCCATGCATCTTTGTTGGTTACTCTCTACAACATAAAGGATATAAATGCTTTAATTCACTCACTAATAAAATCATTGTATCGAGGCATGTCATCTTTGATGAACATACCTTCCCATTCAACTCCACCACCAACAATTCAAGTCCTATCCAACAGCCTTCATAGTCTCCTATTTCACCTCTTCTACTCACACCAACAACATACTCCTATAACTAACATTGCAATATGGTTTATTAAATCCCTACTTCATCAATTTGATAAGAAAATCAAAATTCTTCGAACAGATGGTCGAAGAGAATACAATAACACCAATTTAAATAACATTCTCAATGACAATGGCATACTACACAAATATTTCTATCCCTATACACGGGAGCAAAATGGGGTTGTGGAAAGGAATCATCGAGATATCATTGAAACCACTCGAGCACTTCTCCATCAAGCCCATCTACCCTACAAATTTTGGATTGATGGCCTCCTTGCTTAAGTTCATCTCATGAATAGAATGCCTACAAGAGCCACAAATTACATCTCCCCATATGAACATCTACATCAATCTCCTCCATCCTATTCTAATCTAAGAGTTTTTGGTTGTGCTTGTTATCCATAACAAAAACCTCAAACTATACCTAAATTTGAAACAAGATCGATCCCATGCATCTTTGTTGGTTACTCTCTACAACATAAAGGATATAAATGCTTTAATTCACTCACTAATAAAATCATTGTATCGAGGCATGTCATCTTTGATGAGCATACCTTCCCATTCAACTCTACCACCAACAATTCAAGTCCTATCCAACAGCCTTCATAGTCTCCTATTTCACCTGTTCTACTCACACAAACAACATACTCAACACCATCTACCAACCATCTCGGTATTGTATTTGTCCCAAACCAATCATGCCTAATACGTCTCCCCCAATCCTACATCCTGCTGCTTCCACATCTATACCACTCTCCTCTCCAATACCTATCCTGTCCCACCCCATGGTGACCCGTTTCAAAACAAGAACCCTCAAACCTACCAATCTCCTTCATCAAACCGCTCCTCCTCCAGAGCCCACCTCACACAAGCAAGCTTCCAAGTGCCCACATTGGCAACAAGGTATGCGAGATGAATTTGATGCACTACAGAAACAAGAAACCAGGGTGCTTGTTCCTCCCCACCAAACACTACTATTTTTGGCTCAAGATGGACATACACCACCAAACTCAATTCCCAAGGCATGATTAGAAGATACAAAGCAAGATTTGTGGCTCAAGGAAATAAGCAAGATTATGGTATCCACTACCGTGAAACATTTAGCCGAAAGGCGAAACTCCCAACCATTCGTATACTTTTCATGGTGGCCCTTCACCACAAATGGGACATACTCCAATTTGACTTATCCAATGCATTTCTTCATGGAACCTTTAATGAAAAGGTCCACATGAAACAACCTCCCGATTTTCATGATAAACAATTGCCTAAGCATGTATTCCTCCATCGAAAATCTCTATATGGGTCCGTCGATGGTTCGTAACCTTTACATCGAGAGGCTTTCAAGTCAGCAAAGCGAGTCCGTCGCTTTTCATCTACAACCAACACAATACTTCGGTATTTGTTATCATATACGTCGAAGATTTTTTAATTACAGGTAACAATTCCAATTTCATTTCTGAACTTACCCAAGCCATGGCTGCATGATTTTCGCTCAAACAATTGGGAAAAACTACCTATTTTCTTGGCATCGAAGTACATCAATCTAGCAACACCTACTTGCTTAGCCAATAGAGAAACATACTTCAATTACTGGAGAGGGCGGGTATACGAAACAGCAACTCGGTGGCCAATCCAATGTCCATTTGCACTCAAGCTGAGATCAAACAGAGCACACCATTTCACAACCCTTAGCTGTACCGAAAAACTAACAGGGGCTCTCCAATACATCACGGTCACGCATTCAGACATTGCGTATGCTATAAATCGTCATTGCCAACCCATGCAATCTCCTTCCAATGACAATTATAATCAGCACATTCATATGTTGCGCTATTTACAAGGCACTAGCAATTTGGCATGCGAATTACAACAGGATCCTTTCTATTTACCTCATTTTCGGATGCCGATTAAGCGACCGATCACTCCGATCGTAAATCTACAACGATTACGTGTTCCTATCCTGGGAATAACCTCATATCTTGGTAGGTAAAGAAACAGTCAGCAGTTGCTCTATCCGCTACGGAGGCCGAGTATAGGGCTTTGGCAACGACAACCACAGATATCATATAGCTTAGGCGTTTTATTGCGGAATTTGGCATTCCGGAGACTCAACCAACGCATCTATACTGTGACAACCTTTCCGCAATCTTACTTGCCAGGAATCCTATATTTCAATGTGTAAACGAAGCATCTAAATATTGATCACCATTTCTCCGATATCACATTAAATTGAAACACATTCAACGGGAATACATTCCAACTCACTACGAACCAGCAGATATTCTTACACAAGCAATTCCGAAACATCAATCTACGAAACTCGATCCAAGCTGACAGTCCTACCGCGAACCATCAGCTTGCAGGAAAGTATTAGACCTGTCACCACTACAAGTCATCGCCAAGGCAACATACCACCAATATCCCAACCAAATCATTCTATGTTATGAGTATTCTGCTACTCTAGAAGATTCTCAATTACCCTGTATATATATATATCCTATATCCTCTGTAATGTATATGGTTCGGGGTGAATCAGAATGTGAATATAATTCTCCTTTCCCTTACTCTAATTTTCTGATTTCTGTATTGCTTCACCTTACTGTTTCTCATTACCTCTTTGAGTGGACACCTGTAGAACATACGGCCGGGATTCTTAGCAGTATTCGAGGTTAAAACAAGACAAGTTCCAGACCCACAGGGACAAGGCTTTGCCGCTACAAACTTATCTGCTCGACCAACATAACCATCGTGTCCTCCACATTCCCTCGCCCAATGCCCCGTCATGCCGCATTTGAAGCAAGAGCCGACGGCCATTGTGGAAGAAGGAGCAGTGCTATTGCTGCCGGAACTATGGGCGGTGATACCCCCGCCATTCTTATGGAGATTAAGCTGCTGCTGCTGATGTTTCCAGAGGGAACTACGGCTACCCCGGAGGGCTGCCATGTAAGAGCCCTCCTCCTGGTTATCACGCCGGCTGCTTTCATCGGCGGAAGAGGAAGCCGAGCTTCTTGGGCGTTTAATTGCTCTTGCTGAAGCAATGGCATCTGCCTCGGCTTCTTCGATTATGTCTTCTTTCATCTCACCCTCCCTCCCGCCAGCTCTCTCCCTCTCGCTCGCTCTCTATATCCAATTCACTCTTTTGAACTTTCGAGTTTAACTAAATGATAGTTTATGGCATTTACAAACATATCACATCCTTCTTTATATATATAAATATATATATATATATATATATATATATATATATATATATATATATATATATATCATATCATGTTTACTATGTATATTAACTTCGTTTCGATATACTTAACTTCACTACTAACTAACCTGCCAGTAAAATGATTAAAACCCGTAACGTGAGGGGACTTACAACCTTAAAAAGGTTTCTCTATCAACAAGTCATGGCTGGCGGCACAACATGTCACCTTCTTCTTATATATTTACATATTTTTCGACATGAACTTTACACATTTTGTGTTTATATCTCTAAAATATTTCATATAATATAAAAAAATATCACTATTATTTTCTTGTAAAAAAATAATGAAATACACATTCTCACGCATAGGTAAAGCTGTAAATGAGCAAATTCGAGTCGACTACGCCGTGCTTTGAACTTGGCTTAGTCGAATCACAAGTTGTACATGTTCAAGTTAAGCTCGAGAAGAGCTTTCACGTGTATGTTTATATTTGACTTGTTTAGTATTTTCAAGGTCTATACTTCACTTATTTTTTTACTTGTTTATGTTAATTAAAAAAATAAAAATGCAAATAAGTACTTCATTTTTTTTTCATATAAATTTATGCATTAGATTAGTAATAACTTTTATGTAAAATTAGTAAATAAATTGCAAATTTAAATGAGTATTAAATTTTTTATATAAAAACGGTAAGAAATGATTATATAAAATTACATAAATTTAATTGAATAGCTTTCAAATTAGCATTTAGTTAATTAATATTAAGTAAATACAATAATGTATAAGTTTTGAGTATGGGTCTGTTTGGGGCAGCTGTTGATTATTTATAATATGTTGATAATCACATTATTCTGGTAATCTGATAATCTGCAGATTATCTGAATAAACTGGTTTGCTGTTTGTAGGAGCTTATTTAGAATAAGTTTTTTTTTTTTTTGCAATTAAATAGCAAAAATAAATAACAAACTAGTTCATTGAACTTTTAAAAAAAAAATTACGCTATATGTGCGCGCGTGTGTGTGAGTGTGTGTGTATGTGTGCGCGCCACCAGCCGTGATCAGTTGGTAGAGTAGCCCCTTTGAAGGTCGTAAGTCCCATCAAGTCATGGGTTCAGATCCACCTTTAGCCAGATTGCCAGTAGTTAGTGCAGTCTTTGAATAGTTAGCACATGAAGTTGGTCGAGAGTTTGTATAATAGCCTCCAATCATTTTTTTTTATATATATATGCATTAAGCTAAAACAAAATTCAAAATTAACAGAAGGATGTAATTGCTTTTAATTTTGGGTCGTTTGGCCGGCTAAAAAAAGACTGTATTCTAAATATTTACGATATTTTAAGTTATCATTATCATTATATATCACAAAATTTTTTATAAAAGTTACAATATTTAACTAACCATATCAATGTACATACTTCTTCAAAATAAATATACATGATAAAATATATTTTATATTTTCTAAATCAATATTATTAAATTTTTTGATATAATTTTAATATTGGAGTGACATAAAAATAAATAAAAAATTAAAATTTATGTTGAGATCAGGGAGCAAACGAGTCGAACTCAAATATGAAGCTCAAGAACTTATCTCATTAACTCGAGCTTAAATTTGAGATTTGGGGAGAAAATTTATGTTGAGATTTGGCTCACATTCTCATTAGCTCGAGCTCAATTGTGAAGCTCGAGCTTGACTCATATATACACTTAATCAAGGGAAATCTATAGCATACGGAGCACGTACGTAGCCCGAGCTCAACTCCTCCGATACTCATCCAGTACTTTCGTAATAACCTATCAATACTCAATAATCAATACCCTGTAAATACCTTAATAACTAATGCCCTCTCCATACCCTCCCAATACCCTTAAAATGTGGGTATTAGGACGTTATTCCGAACCCAGCGATGGGTACGTGCTCCATATGCAATAATTTCTCCTCAATCAGAGTAGATATACAATAATTTTTGCTCTTCTTTAATATATAAGAAAGCAATCATAAATACATGTTAAAATTAATTTATATAGATACAAAGAGCATACAAAGCTTAATTTTCTTAATAATTAATAAATTAATAAAGTAAAAAATATATAATTTTTAATAATAATTTTGTCAAACAAAATTAAATGATTTAATATCACCAAAATATTTAATTTGTAAATAGTAATATTTTTTGTGCTCTGTTTGTAATTATTGACTTGGTAATTTTTAAGAACGTTTTGAGGTACACCTCGGCCCCGATTTTGAGGACCAAAGCCCGATACGGAAACGGAAACCGCTTCCTCTTCACCCTCTCCCCGATACGTAACGCGACAAACGCCACCTTCGCTCCTCCTGCTATAAACCTCAGCCGACAACCTGTCGGCGCCTTGCAGCCGAAACTTTTCGGCCGACACGCCGGCACAATTCATATCGGCCGGCACGCCGCAGATCGACACCCTCCCCCCTCGCCGCGCGATCTGCCGGCCGTTGATCGATCCCCAAACAGTCTCCTGTTCATCTCGCTGTAAGATTTCTATTGCTTGAATTAGGTATTTGAAAATTAGTTCTCTTTGGTTGTTGACGAATAGATTTGGTTCTAACTCGAAGCGCTTCTAAAAATTACCACAGTTTGTTGGAAAAATGGAAACTCACAGTGGGGAGCATACCGGGCTAAAACTAGGGTTTGGGTTTAAAGGAGTATATCTTGAGAATGCTGAAATGTTGTTGTTCGACTCAACTTTTTAAGCAGAGAGAAGCAAATGTTGTTGTTCAGCACAATTTTGCAACTGTTTTCCAACAACACAAACCAAACAACCACGTAATTTATCCGATCAGCTCCTGCTCAATAATTTATTCAGATCAGCTGCTTATCAGCAGTTTATTAATAAGTTGCAGCTGCCCTCAAATAAACCCTTATATACATACCACACAATTCTTATGTTTTTACACATCTAACATTTAAACTTGTATATTTACATTTATAACACTTTATTGTTGTACAACTATACATGAAAAATGTGTATTTCACTTTTAGAAAGTAAATAATACTGATATTTTTTCTATGTGAGATTAAGGACTGTGTTTTTGCATATAAATATGAAAAAGTTGGTGCTAAGGTATGTATATAAATAAGAATTGTGTGGCATGAATTTTGTTTGTGTTAGACTTGTTAACTTATCATGTTGAAATAATAATTATTCACAAACATAAGGTTTAATTTAAAATAATATATAAATTATTACGCGCGTTCAGCGGCTTGTTGGTAGAGTAGACTCTTTGAAGATCGTAAGTCCCCTCAGGTCACCAGTTCGAATCTCCTGGCGGCGCGATGTCGCGCTTAAGCCGGTGCGATGCTCGAATTATTTACACACTGGGTCGCCCCCAGACCTAGTGGGGGTTGAGCCAAAAGGGTGGGTTGGGGACCTCACGCCCTGGCCCATTCTATTTTTTAATATATATATATATATATATATATATAGGCACACACACATATCTATATATATATATATATATATATTTCCCAATAAACACACACATTCACACACACATAAAAACATATAAACATACATGCAATATGTATAAAAATGCATTTATTTTTTATGTATATAAAAATATTCACTCTTCTGTCGATCCAAACACGATCAAACAAAGCCTTGCTTATTTTTAGGTTGTTAAATAAATGAGCTTATAAAAACTAAGTTAGTTATCAAACCGAACATAAGTGATTTTCTCACCTTTTTTCTCTTGAAGTTGGAATGCTGAAATGTTTTAATGTTGTTCGGCTCAACTTTATAAGCAAATATAATCAATTTTAGAAGATTTATATACATTCCACACAAAGTGTCGCGTACCTCGGTCTGTTGGTTGACATCCTCGGTATAAGACTTTTCAGGTCGGGGGGTTTGGATCCTCTCTGGCACAATTGATCTTAAGGAGGTGATACGCGAATTGTTAGGCACATTAGGAGTGGCTGGAGGCTCGTATAATTGCCTCTGATTATTCTTTTTTAACTATATATATATATATACGTACCACACAATTCTTATGTTTTTACACATTTAACATTTAAACTTTTATACTTACATTTATAACACTTTATTCTTATAAAACTATACATGAAAAATGTGTATTGTCACTTGTAGAAACTAAATAATACTAATATTTTTTTCTATGTGGGATTAAGGATTGAGTTTTTGCATATAAATATGAGACTGTAGGTGTTAGGTATGTAGATAAATAAGAATTGTGTGGATGTATTTTGTTTGTGTTAGGCTGATTAACTTATCATGTCAAAATAATAATTGTTCACAAACATAAAGTTTAATTTAAAATCATATATAAATTATTGTGCACACACACACATACCTATATATATATTTCCCAATAAACACACACAATCACATGCACATAAAGACATATAAACATACATGCAGTATGTATAAAAATGTATTTTTTTTATGTACACAACAACAACACAAAACCTTTATCCCACTGAGTGGGGTGGCTAGATGAATCATTTTTCTCCATTGCTTCCTATTTAGTGTCATATTTTTATTTAATTCTAATAAATTAAGATCATTTTTTATACAATATGCTGAACTCTTCCTAGGTCTACCTCTGCCTTTCTTAACAAAAGTCGAATCTAAAACATCTACTCTCCTAATCAGATCATCAGATGGTCGGCGTTTAGTGTGACCAAACCATCTAAGATGACTCTCGTTAATTTTGTCCGGCACTAGAGCTACACTAACCCTATCACGGATATATTCATTTCGCATTTGGTCTCTAAGTGTAAAGCTAATCATCCACCTAATCATTCTCATCTCAGCAACGCTTAACTTAGTTTTATGATTCTCTTTTAAAGGCCAACATTCAGTTCCATAGAGCATAATCAGTTTTTTGTCGATTCGAACACGATCGAACAAAGCCTTGGTTATTTTTAGGTTGTCAATTAAATGAGCTTATAAAAACTAATTAAGTTATAAGTTAGTTATAAAGCCGAACATAATTGATTTTCTCACCTTTTTCTCTCTTGAAGTTGGAATAACTTGGTCTAGGTAATTTTTTCATTTGTTTGTTATGTAATAAAGGCTTGCACTACTAGTTAATTAATTGGAACTGAGGGGAACTCTAAGTGTGTTTATATGATCATGAAGAGGTTGTTTAGTTCTTAATTACTGTAATCTAATGTTATGTTATTTAAGTATATTGATTGTTTGGTTTGTCCATAAATGAACTTAATGTTCTAAAATAGTGACATTTAGGTCCACATTTGGATATGTCACTACAATCTTATAAGCATATAAAATCACTACTTAGGCTGTCTAGATGTCTTTAAGCATTTGGAGTATAAATCAAGCAAATAATAAAATTATCTTAATAGCATTTACTTGTAAATAACACTGAAGAAATTATCCATATTATGCTTCATTTAAGATTTCTACTGCGTTCATTCACACGGGAATATGTGATATGTGGTCATGAAGATTTTAGTGTCCATTTTTTTGAAAAATCAAAATTGTAGTATGAATGTGAGGCCACGAAGCTTCTAAAAAGATGCCTTATGTGAGAAATGAATATACTAAAAAAAGAATAACATTGGGTCTGTATTTTTCATGTTTTTCAAAATACAAATGATCAAAAGGGAAGTATATTTTTGAAATTTGTGATGTTGGAAGCATATTATAAGCAAGAAGTAACGAAAGAATTTATACTTGAAGCTAGATTTTTTATTGGCGGTGGTGAGTGCGCATTTACACAATGTGAACTTTAGTAACAATTGACTAAAACAATAATTCATTATGGGTGTCATAAATTTATATAAATTATGTCATGGGATAACTTCTAAAAGGGTCCCTTGACTATTTATTTGTCTCTAATTTAATATTTTGACCGTGCAAAATTAATCGAAAGGGATCACTTGGGGACTAAATTATGATTTATTTTTTTACATTCAAGGACTTAAATTGGGATTAATTTCTATAAGAGGGATAATTTTAGCTCAGTTTTGTATAACTGAGGGATTAAATAAGAGAAATATGGTACTCTAGGGCTAAATTGGCTGCAGATGAATAATTTGGGAACCATTTGGGATCCAGCCCAACTTTACCTCCTACCTTTGAATGCATGAATTGTGCTCTTGGAATAACTTCATATTTTAGGAGACTCGTTTGCTTGATCTATCAACAAAAGGCATCTTCAAGATGAGATTTAATAGAATAAATCTTACAATGTAAAATATATGGTACAAAAATCAACTGGTAGTAGTTTATACTTTATATCCTAGATGTGCATGGTGTATACCATCAAATTCCACAAATACTAGCAAAATAATATGGTCCACGCATTACATTATACTTTTTTGGCTAATACATTAATTGTTGATTCTATTGTCACACTAAATGGCTTATACTCCAAACTTAAGCAGAATGCCACGTCATCCAGATATAGGGTGGCAACACGGCACAATGATTGGGGAGAGACGTCATCACATACAGTGTAATTATTGTCACAGGATTATGATTGGAGGAATTACTCGATTCAAAAAGCACTTGGCAAGCAAAAAGGGGGAGATTAAGGGCTGTGATTTTGTTCCCCGGGATGTTAGAGATATGATGAGAAAGCAATTAGCTATTCTAAAGCCAAAGAAGGGCATAGAGAAGAAGAAAAAAAGAGCAATTGTGGGATGTTCTGTTGCGCCTTCTTCTGCAGAACATGCCATTGATCCAAATTCAAGTAGTACTTCCATGAATGTAAGGCATGATTTGCTAAGCATTGACGATATGGGTACTCAAGGTACAATTATCTTATTCTATTACTGGCAATAATTACATACTTAGCACTCAATTCGGGAATTTACATACCTAGCACTCAATTCTCATGTATTTACATATCTCACACCTAAACTTTCAAATTCACATGCATATCCCTTTGGTATTTTAAACCTATACATTAAAATGTGTATTTCACTTTAAAAAAGTGGTAATAATATTGATTTTATTGTGATATTAAAGATTTGAGTGTTATGCGTGTAAATATGAAAGCTTAGGTGTGAGATATATAAATTCACTAGAAATGTGTGCGACATATGTTTATGCCCCCTCCAACTAATTTTCTGGCCTTTTTGTTTGCTTTTATGGTTATATGGCATCCATAAAACTTTGATTTATTTGTATATTTTCAGAGTTCTTATTTTCTTTCGAGCAATAAGCTTGTTTTATTTTTAATTAAGTTTTTCTCAGTTTCTTTTCAACATTTTCTATCTTCTCTCAATACATCATTGAATCATATGCATTCTTTGATGGTATTTCTTGATATTTTGATTTGATTCAGTGTGATCAGTAGATGAGATTCTTAAATATATATTTATTGTGTGTTTATGAGTATCTTACATATACCTACATGCTTAAATACGTATTTATATATCCATACTTTATATTATTGTGTATTTATGTGGATTGGTGGTGGTTTGGATCTTATTTTGTCTGCTTCAGGTCTTCCAATTTATAATTCTCGTTGTATTTTGGTTCCTTGCTTCAGAGCTGGGTAGTCAACAATTGAATGGGACAGCAGAAGATTTTGATGCCTTTTCCAATCCTGCTTTTAATAAGAACGTATGTAGCAGACTGAAATACTGTGTTTCCCACTTGTTGCTATTCATAAGGGGCATTTACATTCATGCCATATAATTATTATGTATTTACATATCTAACATCTAAACTTTACTTTTTACATTTTTACACCATCCAAATATTTCATATCGCATCAAAAGTAGCACAATTTTAACATTTTAAAAAGTGGTATACACGTTTTCATGCATAGTTAAGCTGTTATGCATGTAGATATTGGAGTTTAAATGTTAGATATGGAGATACATAGGAATAGAGTGGTTTGTGTGTAAATCTTCCCACTTGAACTTTTTAAATTACTACTTGTCTTCCACTTTTATTTGATTTGAAGTATTCTTTCATTTCAGTTCTCTATAAGTGTAAATTTTTATCTTGCTAGGGTTCTGCCCCTCATAGAGCTACTGATGTAGGATGGGATCATGGCACAATGGTGAATGGAGATCGCCAGAAAATAATGTGCAGGTACTGTCAGAAAATAATTTTAGGAGGCGGAATTTCTCGCCTGAAACAACATTTAGCTGGAGAAAGAGGTAATATTGCCCCGTGTGAGAAAGTTCCAGATTATGTCAAGACGAATATACGGCAACATCTTGGTTTTAAAGTTCTTGAGAAACTCAAAAGGCAGAAAATAACTGAGGATCTGAAAATTTCTCTTCAGAAAGCCCGAGAAGAAGGAAATGAAGGCATTCTCCATAAAATAGACTCCAAAAGAACAAATTCTCATAAAAGAAGAGCTCAAAACCCAGTCGTCGGATCTGTTCAACCACCACTTCAGACGAAAATTAGTCTTAAATTTACTCCTCAAGAAATAATAGAAAGAGCAGATATGGCTGTTGCAAAATTCTTTTATATCAGCGGTGTAACATTTAACTCAGTTGATTCATTTTACTTCCAAAAAATGATTGATGCAATAACTGCAATTGGTCCTGGATATAATATTCCCTCCCATCATTCTTTGCGAGGTAATTTACTCAACAACTGTTTGAACGAAGCTTCTGACTTATGCAAGGAGGTTCAGAAGTCATGGGAGGCGACCGGATGCACAATCATGGCGGATCGTTGGATCAACAAAGCCGGTCATGCAATGATCAATTTCTATGCTTATTCTCCAAAAGGTACGATTTTCCTTAACTTGGCAAATGAATCCGAGTACGAAAACTCGCCCGAAGATCTTTCAAATTTATTCGACTGCGTTGTCAAGGAGGTTGGCTGGAGAGATGTTGTCGCTTTTCTTACTGATTCCACCCCTACTCATAGAGCCGCAGCTCGAATTCTAATGAAGAAGTACCAGACATTTTTCTCTTTTGTTTGCGCCAAACACTGCTTTGAGCTGATGCTGAAAGCCATGGCAGAGATGGATGAGGTAAAAGACTTATTGGCTAAGGCGAAGAAGATCTGTCAGCTTTTATACAACAATGCTTGGATCCTCAACTCATTTAGAAAGAAAACTGAAGGAAAAGAACTGTTTCAGCCTGCTGCCACTGAGTTTGTAACCAAGTTTTCTACTTTACAAACCATGGTGGTTCTCAAAGACTCTCTTCAACAGGTGTTTATAAGCATTTCATCAGTTTTATCTGAACAAAGGTTGGGTTCAGAAGTGATAGATATTTTATCAGATTTACAGTTTTGGTCATCCTGCTCGAGGATCCTCAAAGTTATTGGACCACTGCTTGCAGCTCTGCACCGAGTAGAGAGCGAAGAAAGACCCAACATCGGATATTTCTATGACTTGGTCGAAAAGGTGAGGAAGGGAATTGTTTCAGAATTTGAAAATGATTCTGATTATCGTCCATACGTCGAAGTTATTGATTGTATTCGTGAAGAGCTTCACAGCCCTCTCCATGCTGCTGCTCATTATCTTAACCCTTCTGTTTACTATAATTCAGAATTTCTCATCACCACTGTTATTCAAAAAGGTCTACTTGATTGTATTGAGACTTTGGAGACTAACATGTTGTCTCAAGATAACATTACAAGCCAGAAGTATTTTTATGAGGATGCAGTTGGGGATTTCAGCAGGCCTATGGCAGTAAGAGGGAGAGAGACATTGTCTCCAGGTGAATTGATTTGTGTTCTGAATAATCATGTTTTGAATTTGGGGCATTTATATACATTATCCGGGTTCGCTGGTCTGGTTTGTGTTTGACTCAAAATTGTCCCGGTCCAAAATTACTTTACTTGAACCCGACATAACTTGAACCTGTCGACTAGAACCAACACATATAACCCGTTTACATATGGCATGATAACTATTTAGATCAATTTCAGGTGAAATTTGGGTCAATTTCAAGTCAATGTCGAGTTAATTTTGGGTTAGCAGATCGATTCCAAGTCACTTTCGGGTTAACGGGTCAGTTCTGGGACAATTTCGGGTTTATAGGTCAACCTGAAACCACCCAACAAAATAAATGGTTTAGGATTCCTAACCCAAACACAAACCACAAATTATTATGTGTCAACCTAAATCCAAATTTTTTAGTTGAGTTTTGGTCGATTTCGTGTCAGGTCAATTTTTCACACCCCATGATACATATCACCCAATTGCTATGTATCTATGTTCAAACATCTAAATTTTACTTTTTTATATTTGCACCATCCAAATCTTTCATAGCACAATACCATTATTTAACTTCTAAAAACTAAAATAGACATTTATGCATAGGTAAGGTGACATATATATATATATATATATATATATATATATAGATAGATAGATAGATGTAAAATTGAAGTTGTGGTGTTAGCTATGTAAATACATAGGAATTAAGTGGTATGTATGTAAATCTTTCTTTGTTTTTTATACGAAGATGATAATGGTGTCTGAAACTCTGAATCCAGCCACCTGGTGGTCTCTTTATGCTGCTGACTGTCCAGATCTTCGGCGCTTTGCTATCAGGATTTTGAGCCAGACTTGCACTATAGAGACTTCTCAGAAAATTTTGTTCATGAATGAGTACCTAGAAAGTAGACACGGGAACAGACTGGAGATTGAGAGAATGAAGGATCTTACTTTTGTTCGCTACAATTTACATTTTTTGCAAAGGTAAGCTCTAGAATCTCCTCAAACCATGTTTTATTATGCTAGATTTGTTTGCTTACCAGTTTTGCTCACTATAAACGATGTTTTGTTTGTTTGATTTGTTTATTTTCAAATTTTTTGTTTATTTAGGTGGTCAATACGTGAGTTCGTTGAACAAGCAAATTCAGAATGTTTTTGAAACAGTGGCTTTTGTTTTTAGTAATGAATTTTCTGCTCGTTAGACATGGACAGACTCATGTAGTAAATTTTTAGGAGTTGCCCCCCTTCAATAAATGATTTTGCCCAATCCTCATTTAAAAAAAAAAGCCCAACTTAACAACCAGTCTATTTATATTTTCTTAAGTTTTATAATCTTTTCTACTTATATTTTATTTTTAAATTTAATAACATTATCTTATTAGTTATTTATAGTTTTCTAGAAATACTAATATCTGTGTATATATATATATATAAAGCACTTTTGCCACCCTTCTTTTTTTAATGTGCGCTAAATCAATTCTCATTGTACTTGATTATGTACTTTCTCATGGGCAATAAAAATCATATAAAGATCGTTTTTTGCTACTAGGGCTTCCTACAGGAAAAATGGTACATCTAAAATTAGCATAATTTGTTCTTAAAACAATGTTGCACCTCTTAATCCAACAACTTTATCGTTTGATTCATATTCTTTTAAAAAATGTTGAAGGCTAGCGCAATCTTGAACATCTACTTTGTTCTTAAATATTGGTTACTAAGGTGCTTTTCTATTCAGCTGGCCTTTAAAATTTTATTGTAAAGATTTGTTAACTATATCATTACAGTTTTCCTATCAAGTCCTCAAATCTCATTAGGTATCTAATTTGAAACTAAAAGCTCACATTTATGCATAGTTTTTAGAATAAACTCTATTTCATTATTTTAATCAGTCTATTGTAAACTTTATTTTATTGTTTTCATCCTCTTCAATAGTAATTTCTTTCACAAATATTTTAATTTAATAATTTGTCAAAGGCGTATTTTCATCTTTCATTGATGTCAAGATTCTCTTATCTTCATTTACAAGACATTTAACTAGACGAAAGTCTCTAGATATTTTATTTTGATTAATTTATATATATATATATATACATACATATCTCTCATTAGTATCATGCTTTTTATAAATCATCAAAAATTTTTACATCTTTTATCACTACAGACTCTACAAAAATTCTTGGTTTTTATTATCTTTTTAGGCCTTGATAATATTTAATTTTTAGAAGATTTTTTTATCCTTGATAATCTGTTATACTTCCTTATTTCACCACCAAGGAGCAAAGTATAATCTATTTTAGAATAATTCTAGAATGTACACAATAAATTTCTAACTGAAATAAACCATATTATCCTACATTATTCTTTACTAAACTAAAAAAAATCTATATTTTCTCCCATAACAATCTATCTTGAAAGATTAATAATTTCTTACTTCAGTTTTGCATTTTATTCTATGAAAATTTGCTCTTTTGACTTTATGCTTTCAAGATATACTTTCGGTACTACTACTCTATGCTGTGAGTTCAAACTATTGTCTAGAATCGGCTTAATAATATTTACATTAACATTTTTCTTTTCCTTTAAACAATAAAAAAAAACTATTTGTGATTTGATGGCTCCACTTTTATATGTAGTTTTCATTTCTTAATGACACTGTTCAAGGACTCCTAGATTGTCTGGGAGAACAAAGAAAAGGTGTAGGTAATGATACCGGAGTTAACCTAAACTATAACAGAACGATAATATTGTTGTTCAAACTCGAATGAGCAGTACAAACAAACTATTGAATCAAAGATCAATAATGATAAACACACAAACTCCTAACTAGGGTTAAACCGAAAGTGATGGGAAGGTGGCAATGAGGGATGCAGGGTGGCTGGAGGCTGAATGCCAGTAATAATAAAAGGGTTTGAAGGAGGCGGAAACAAGCAGGGAACCGGCTAGGATGGGGTGGCAACAAGCTGGGAAAGGGCTTGAATGGGGCGGCAGCAAGCAGGGAAAGCCTGAGAGATGGCGACAACAAGTAGCAATGGATTGGAAGGGCAGCAAATAGGAAGCAGGAGGGCTGGAAGGAGATAGGCAACAATTTGTAGGGGTATGGGAGGGAGGCAGCAGGTATGCGAGTTGTCGGAGGGTGTGACAACAATTAGGGGGTGCAAGGGTGGGAGTAATATGAGTGAGCAAGATACAACCAGAGCACTATCTGTCATCTGATACAACCTTAACACGGGAGAAAGACGTCGGCGACAGAAACAATGAAGCAAAAAATGAGCCATAGTCATATAAAACAACATATATATAATAGCGGATAAATAAGGGAGAAATCCTCGCTTTGGACTGCAACCCCAACCCAAGGAAAGGACCGACCAGCCTCTGAACCTCCCTAGTTGAACTCGGGTGAGCCACCACGTCAGGTAAGTTATAGGATATCGACTGAAATAGGGTCGAATGGCGGCTGGATAGCGCGTTGATAGCAAAAGACAAATCGATTTCTGCTGTGAAATAGCAAATTGGCAGTGGGTTCAACAACAAAAGAGGCCTCAAAATGTATGGGAATGAGTGGGAAGGGCACCACATCAATTATGTTAGATTATGGGCACACCGAGAAAAATCCATGGATACAACACTCCAATAAATAAAGCAAGAGAAAATATCTCTGAATAATAAAAATCTTCAAAAATAGAAAAATAAAATATATAAATAATCTCCCCTGAAACATATTTCTAATTAAAGTAATATTAAAATAATATAAGAAAGGTCCCACCCAACTAAAATAGCCAAGCAATGAGAAAAATCCTGCTATCGAGATTGTAGCGGGGTAGGTCTCTTCCCCGCTTTGATCCTGCTATCATAAGATCATGGTATGAGCGATTGCAGGTCTCTCGCGTCACTCTCTCTGGATAGGCGAGACTTCTTTTTTTTCTCTAGAAGCACCTGTATCTCACTTTTTTATATTCTTTCTCGCAAAATACCTAAGGATATTTTCAAAGTTGTGGTTCACCACTAGGAGTGTGCTATTGTACAAAATTGAAACTTAATGCCCAACTTACTCTATATAGTCTTTTGGAAATAGCTCATAAATTTCTCATCTCTTTTTGAAGTGATGACAGGTTGGATCTCCTCAATAGTAGCCACTTAAGAGGAAGACTTTATGTCATATAATCTTGGAACTCTCTTAGTAAGGGGTGCTCTGTATTTGGATCTACACCTCAAACTCACTATTTCTTAGGACAATTAATGTCGGTCCTGCTGGTGTTTCTTTTAAGGTCTACATAAGATAGTACGTGACACTATATTCCTATACTCCGTATAGATTCCCATTACCTTGAACTCATTCTAGGGCAAGAGTACAATGTGTTTTCCATTTTTTGCTGAAAAAATGCATGTTCTTTTGGCCATTATGATTTGTACGACCATTGTATTGTCAATGATGTCTTAATAGGATATGATAAGCATTACGATATAAACTAAGATGATTATTTCACAAAAATTAGTGCAAACCAAGTATTTTTCTTTAGAAACACTAAACAATACAACTCAAATTCATAAAGATAAACACCTACAATTCTAGAGGTATGCGTTATCTCCTAACACATTCAATTCGAGATGTAGGTAATCTCTCCCAAACTTAAGACTCATGACAACAATTCAATGCATAATCTTAATCCTAAACATGTTAGCCTTATTTATATCTCATTATAATAAATAATGATTACTAAATTACCCTTTTAGGCGTTGGCATAACAATACTCCCCTACCCAAAAGACACATTGTCCCCAATGTGAGAAAAAAAAAATTATTGCTAGATCAAACTGTTTGGCTCTCATGTGGCATCATCCTGTAATAATCCTTTCCATTTAATCAGTGATCATCCTGTAGTGACTCCATGAGTTCGAAATGCAGTCTTGTGTTCATCTTTCGACCACATCTTAACTTGTCGATATAGTGGCTTCAAGTCAATCATGGAGAATATTATAGCCCCAAAAAACTCCTCTAGTAGCTCATTGATTGATGTAATCTCTGCCAACTTCATATCACATGCATGTTCCATGTTATACAACTCAATCTAGAGTTCCGACCCTGCGTCTTGAATTGCCCTCACCATGTTCTTGAGCTTTACCAAAGTTCTGCATAAGTTGGGGCCATCGTGAAGCACCCTCATCATTTCTCTCTTGAATACTTGTCATGTCAAAATCAATCTCTTACACTCTCCCTTGCTCTTCTCCATCTTACATGTTCCCATTATTACTCTTGAATCTTCTTTCTCCCTGAAGGTTGCAACAACAAAAGGAACTAACACAATTGAATACAACCCTTATGGGTCCCACCTTCCATGGTTCTCTATTCAAGACTGTAATTCTTCAAATCGATCTTCTCTAGCCTCAAATCGAATGTCTCACCTTCTCTCCTATTGCTGCCTTTTTCAAACCTCCCGATGTCGCCGTAATTCCCTCCAGATGTTTGCATTCCAATCCGCTTTTAGCTCCTTCGTTGAATCCCACATGCTTCTATTCGGTCTAGTCGTCTGGATATCACACTATTCCTTCTAAGTGGTTTTGCTCGAGTCTACTCCCAATTCCTTTTCTCGATCCTGTGACTTCCGATCCGCCTAATGCAGTGACGCAGCACTGATCCGTGGAATCGTATTGATTGATGTAGGTTGCATCTGCTCCTGATTTCTTCACTTGATCTCATGGCTCCATATCCACTTAAGGCAGTGATGTTGCCTTAGTTCTACACAAATCTTTCAGATTGCTGTCGCTCGCATCCACTCCAGACTTTTTCGCTCAATCTCATGGCAGGTTAAGGTGGTTTGTGTGAAACTTCACAATCTTCTTCATCGTTATTTCAAGGTTGCGAATCTCCCCTTAATGGACAAAAATTGCCCTTTCAGGGATGAGAAACACTCCTTTGTTTCATATATGATTTAGCTCACTCGTTCCTCCAAATTCTTCTCCAAAGCATCTAATTTTTTGTCTACAATTATTCCCTGGACAATTTTGATTCAACACGCTAAAATCCCATCGATGACTTCCTAAGTTGCCCAAATTGTGACTGTACTATGAAGTCTTAAGTCGCAATCCCGTCTCTGGCTTCTTAGATCACCCAAATCACGACTATATTGGTCTTGTATGGCCACAATCCCGTTATTTGCTTCCCCGACCCCTCAAAATCGCACTGTATTGCAAGTTTAGACCCTCTACGATGCTATTTAGTCATTTCCTCCCAACCAGCTAGGTCTAAACTTGACCTTTTTATTTGATTGTATTATGAATCACGATACAGTCGTTGGTCGCGCTCCCATTGTTTGCTTCCCATATTTCTTTAATTGCTTCTAGCTAACTTGATCGTGAATGTATCTGGTTGCAATCCCATCATTTGCTTCCCATATTTCTTTAGTTACTTCCCAGCTAACTTGATCGTGACTGTATCTGGTTGCAATCCCATTATTTGCTTCCCACGATACCTTTGTACGTCGTGATCCCGCATTTGCTTCCTAGCTAGCTCGATCGTAGTTGTATCACGATATTCGGTTAAGTCAGAACTCTGTACGTAGTCATTTCGTCTTTGCGTCCTAGATCCCAAGAATCAAATGCTCTGATACCAATTTGATACAAACCAAAACTATTTATCTACAAAAATTAGGGCAAACAAAACTTTTTTCTTTACTAACAAAAAATAACACAACTTAAATACATAAATATAAGCACTTACAATACGAGAGGTAGACAATCTTTCCTAACGCCAACAGTTTGAGAGGCAAATGATTAAGACTTAAGACAACAATCTAATACATAATATTAACTCTAAACATATTAGCCTTATTTATACCCCACAATAATAAATAATAAAGTACTAAATTTTCCTTTTAGGCACTTGTTTAACACATTCAAAGGTACCACATCATATTACACTTGCTCCTGAGACATGTCTTCAATAAATAACTCCATGAGATATTTCCTATCAATTGTGATCTTATTCTCTTTCTTCAATCACGACAAAATATGATTGGGTGCGTTTTTGTGATACCAGATTCGACTTGTCGACCATTTTGGTAGACACCATATTCTCACAAATACTCATATTTATGTTTTCACAATGCAATAGATATGAAAGATATTATGTTAGTGTTACTATTGTTATCTCGTGGCTCAATTTGAAAGATCCATCAAACAACTACATCGGCTAGAAGTTGATGCTATTCTCTATCATCTTCACTTATTTTTTGTTATTTTTCATTTTTCAATTGTTCCTTGTTCATTGAAAGAGACCACGATATTGGAGCAACATAATGTGCCAAAATCATGACATTTTAAGCACTATATGGTTGGAGAGATTTGAATGTGTTGATGGTTTCTCCATTTTGAACTAATTTTTTTCTTAGAAGGGGTAGGCTTGGGTGCTCCATTAGGTGTACTCTTGTTGTTTAATTCTTGGGTGGAACGGTATCTGTAAGGTATGTCGGTCACCTGGTGACGTTGTTTCTTCACCTTCAAATGTAAGGTTTTCAAAGCTAAGGTTTATACAATATGGACTAATATGACTGCAATTACTCTACATTATTGATAGATTATATCAGTCTTACAAGATACCTCTCCATTGTGTGCTTTTCTAGTTCCACTATTTAGATTCACTCAATGAATTCATCTGAATCCAAACGTCCATCAAAAATCGACAAATCAAACTTCACTCTAAAATTCTTCTTCTCTGATATTTCATGCCAAATTGTCGGGGTATTATTTATTAATCATCGCAAACTTATTGGTAGAATAGGTTCACTTTCTCGGCTGAATTTAACTAGTAGTCATTATGGCTCTAAGTGATCTCTTTGGATTGTCTCCTTTCAAAGGTGGCAATTCTTTGTTGTAGTTGGTGGATTTTTTTTGCATGTCTTGCATCGTAAGATTCTAGATACTTCTTTGCATATTTCTCTTGGACGGCATCGTGTCATTTTCTCATGATCATAATTTCGGCGAGTGTATGGTTGTAGATGAAAGTTTAGCCGAGGGATTATGGCTTTGTTGGTAGGTGTAAGTTGGATTTTTTGTGGAGGTTGGAATGTTAGCTTTTGAAAAATTGAGTTAGGGCTAGGAATTGAGGTAGGAATGATTATGATATTGAGTTCGATGAAGGTTTAGGTTGTGTGGATTTTAGTTTAGACTTAGGAAAGAAAAATTCCTAAAAATTTAGGGTTTGTCTAGCTCTAATATCAAATAACATCATTTCAGGGCTTCTAAGGGTTTGGGGATTGATATGTGGGATTGATCTGTGGTTCGACCGGTTCGTCAGTTTACAGGTTGACTGATTCTGAGCGATTCACAACCCGAAAGGATTCTTTTATATGATTCGGATCGGCCTGACCACCGATTCGCGGCCGAACAAGTCGAACTGGCCGGTCTAGACTGGTTTTTTAAACCCTGAATTCTATATACTAGGAGGGGGAAAAAGTGAAAATAAGTCATCTTTCTCCTAAACTTGCTAAGTATCAAGTTAGACATTTTTATTGAGGACACACTTCAAGTTCTCTTCTGTAAATTGGATAAGTTGCCACCTATATATATATATAAAGTTAATAATGGTTTATAATGAAAACATTTATTGAGCATGTCAACTATTTTCATTGCTTAACATATATGTTAATTAGGGTTGGATTTACATTGATATAGAATCATAATATTGTTTACTCTTTTTGAAATCTCCACATGATTGCAGGCAATCTGCCGCATCATCAGGAAGCAAAAGGTCCATGAGAAATGAATATGATCCACTGTGCTATGATGGGCTGCATTCTGTTGCTGCCGACTGGCTCAAAGATCCTGGATCCCTCGAGCCGGATAACTATAGCTGGCGAAATCTCATTCCACCAGTCGATGCAGCTCCGGCGAAGAACAGAGGCCGTGATGTAGATGACAACAATGTCAGCGTTGAAGATGGAAGCAACAATTCAAGTCAATTTAGTGATTCAGAGTAGATGCTCCTCCATGGCTGGTTATCACAAAGCTTGTACAGGAGTGTTTATGCAACTAAGGGACATTTACATACATACCATGCAAATTCCTATGCATTTAGATATCACATAAGAAAATACACCTTTTCATGCATAGGTAAGGTGATATGTATGTAAAGCTTAAAATTTAGATGTTAGATAATGTATATTCTTAAAGATTGAGTGGTATGCATATAAATCTTCCTAATATTCATGTAGTCCTAGGTATTATGACAGTACAAAATTCATTGGGTTGAGGATAGAAATCTGTTAAATTATTAACTAATGGAGTGTATTGATGGAAAAATATTACATAAATGCATCAGGACTCCAATAAAATTGTGTCATGTGTTCGGTAGAGCCGGATCATACGTTAACATAAAGAATTTTTTTTAATTTAGTGGGTTTGTCATATTTCATTGGGCAATGAGTTTCTAACAACACACTTGATGTAATATTTTTTCATATTGATGATGTGGTTACACTAGATTTTGTGGGTTTATTTTTATGTTTATTTATGTTCTTCATTAAGTGTAGGTTTTTGATGTATGCATACCACACTTCTTAAATATTTACATATCTAACATGTAAACTTTTATATTTACATACATTACACTTAATAACTCAAAATTTTAATATATCAAAAATATCATTACTACCAATTTTTTTTAGAAATATACAATTTCATGCATGAATTTCCATTACAAACACCCTCTATTGCACACTAAAAACTGAGTACAATTTGAGTGCTTAAAATCTTATATTTAAGATTTAGAATGCTTAAAAATTTAGGCGGTTAAAATATTATATTCAATATTTTGGATGATTGTTATATAAAAATTTTATAAATAAAATGAATGATAATAATTTAATTTGAGAAGAAACACAAATGATTATATATATATATATATATATATATATCTCAGTCATAGTATGATATCCATCATATATATAGGTATATATATATATATATATGATATAGTGAGTATGCACACACATTAGTTAACTATAATAGTGACTCAATGTGTCTGCATATTAATCGATGTTTATATAACATAAATGATGATAAATGAATATTCATCACACAAATGCTTAAATCAATAATAATTATAGTCAATATTTTTGATCCAAAAGTAATGACATCAATTCAAGCAGAATATGAATTTCATTATTTGTATAATTTTAATATTTATAATTAATTTTATATTTATAATTTACAAGTTCCCACTTTATATTCATGAATAATAGGAAAATTTATATACTTGTCTCACAAGTCATATGCATTTATAAATCTAACACCTAATTTTATTTATAACATTGATGACATAAACTAATGCATGAAAATATATATTCCACTTCTAAGAAGTTAATAATTGATGTTAAAATACACAAATATAAAAGTTTAGGTTTTAGATATGTAAATGCCCTAAAATAATATTACACCCTAAGAAATTATTGCATCATGACTCCAATCAAGACTTATCACATGTACAGATGGACCCTTAATTTAATACATGAGTGAGTCTGCATGTACACGTGAAAGGTCCTGACTGGACTCCTAATGCAATAATTTTTCCAAATTAATTGGCACACAAATCTAAACTGAAACTCATGCACTTGAAAAAAGCATATTTGCATCAAAATACAAGAAATTGTGTAAAATGACTTAGTTAAATGACAATGATTGAAGCAATAAATGGTTTACAAAAATAAACAAATCGAACAATATATGAAAACCTGATGATGATAATACACTGAACTGAATCAGTTAGGAACACATGCAATAATGAAACAAAAGGCTACCAGCAAACAATTTCTTCAACCCTTAATAAAAATGTCTCACAAAAAATTTAAAAAATAATAATAAAAAAAAAAAATCTATAATGTACAACCAAGCACTGAGAAAGACACATATATGAAATATTCTGCAAGATTACCAATTTTATATGATACAAAGACTACAGCAGCAGCTGTAAATTATAACATGTAAACATGAAAATGGGCCAAAAAGAAAAAAGAAAAAGCATAAAACCAAAAAAAAAGAAGGGGAAAAAAGAAAAGAAAAGAAAAGAATGCCCTAATTGAAATAGGCCTCTAAACAGTACCACATACACACACATATATGAATCTCTGCCAACAGGCAAAAATATACAGAGGCAAACTTTTAGTAGGGACAATGCCAGGAAACTTCTACCCCTCCAAACTAAAGCTCTCTCAAATGAATTTTGCCTGCCAACCATATGATAATATCATTAGTGGGTCAGTTTCCAAGAGAATCTCATCTATCTTTCTAGACATCGATAATCTCGATAGCGTCGGGCTCCAGCTTGGTAGGAGGAGAATAATCCACTCAAAGATTCGAGAAAATCAAGGATAGCCAAGCAATCACAAGCCATCATCCGACAAAAATTAACTACACAGACATGGGAGACACAGAGAGAGGGCAAACAGCTATCATATCCACGCGAGAGAACCCCGATCATTTGCGCCTTGCGGGCGACCCCTGGTTGGAGTCGGCGGCCGATTTGCATTAAGCTCCTGAGATAAAAAGACAGAATATCATAAGTACCAACATCACGAGACTCAATAATTGCTGTGGGGGCTGGGGCTATTTACATCACCCAATTTTTATGCGTTTGCATATCTAACACTAGAGTTTACCTTATCACAATGAAAATACCACTATTTTAACTTTTCATGCAACATGTCAATACTAAGAATGGAGCGGTATGTATGTATTATTTTATTATATTTTTTGAGATGAAATGAAACCTGCATCCAAGTATCCTCAATATGGCGCTCTGGGGACGTTTCTGGTGATGTAATTGCAGGTGGCAGAGGATGAATGAGTTTTGGAACAACGACAAGATCTCTTCCTAAGACTAAGATGGCTCCTGCATTGTTTGCTGTACCTATACTTGTAAAGCATTCAAGAGATTAGCTAAGAGATCTAATAATATAGCAAAAAAAATTGGCTTAGGATAGCCTGAACAAAATTTCGATTAGAACGAGTCTTAAAACCTTTGGATCTATTTTGAGGTAAATGCAATATATAAGCAATTAACATTGCATTAAATTTTTCAGTCAGAATATCCCGAAGCAAATTTTTTGATAAAATAAATATTAGTTATGAGCATTGTGAAAGATTTGAAGTTCTAACCACAATAGTTGGTTGCCGAGAAAAGAGTAATTAGATGTCCTTGAGCAAAACGCTCAAAACCATCCATTACACATTCATGTGCACGAACTATAAGCTGCAAGTCATTGTTATTGCAGAACTCCATAACACGGTCAGGCTGCAGTAAAAAGGCTAGACTTTTTAGAAAGAGAGTGGCATGCCAATGTAACATAAAGAGTGGATGAAATTTAAAAAATAATAAAAAAAAGAATGGAATAGCAAATAAATTTGGTTTGGTTCAGGGGCATTTACATGCATAACATAACTCTTGTGTATTTACATATCTAACACCTGAACATTCATATTTACATGCATAACAATAGAATCTTTAACATTAAAAAAAAAACCCTCATTGTCCTTTTAAAAGTTAAATACATGTATTCACTTGCGACATAGTAGTCGAGAGTTTAATTTCCCCCGTGAGAACCCAGGGTCGAATCGCGCATATTGCTGTATGACTCGATTTTCCAGAGAAAAAAAAATAAAATACACATTTTCATGAAGCTGTTATAAATGTAAATATCAAAACATTCGGTGTCAGATAGGTAAATACATAAGAATTGTGTCGTATATATGTCAAATTCTCTTAAATAAAATCAACATATAATCAAATGTCCACGATGAACAAATCTTAACATATTTAAAGCTACACTTCCATTTTCAAATGCTGGATGAGCCTTACTTTATTTGAAGGTAGGCCTCAATTTTTAACAATCAAATGCATACAGGAAGAACATGTGATGATGGTATTATAAAACAAAGAAACTTGACATTGGAGGCATATAGCCTTAGCCTATTCATGCATTAATTTTAGGGAGATTTTAAAAAATTTGCAACGATCCTAAATCTATGTTTGCAGAAAAATGAGTGAATAATGCTCGTATTTTTCATATTAAAAAAGTAGAGGAAATATACAATTCGTAGTGGATACAAGCCACTCAGAATAGAGAAAATTTAAGTACAATATTATGTCCACAATCAGCGCTAAAAACATGGACATTAAGATGCCAATAAAAAGTGAAAAACAAAACAAGAAAAATGAAAAATGAACACTCCATTTGCCATGTCATGCATTGAGCAAAAGAGGCCCTTTCTCACTCAACCCAACCTACTTTAACTTAGCCATAACAGAAATAAATAAATTATGAAAGGACTTTCTGATTGCATAAGCATATTTTGGACACATGTAGGCCCAAACCAATCTGTCATCGATATCAACCTCCCATTTTATCCCTTTCTAAACTTCTCAAACATAATATTTCAAAGATAGATACTGTTATAATGATAAAACGTGTTCTTTTATTTATCTGATTCTACAAAAAAAAAATGTGTTAAGTTGTGTTTCAACGAGGCTTTCTTGAGCGAGCACTTGATGTAGCAAAGACCTTATAACCCAAGCATGTATTTTTTGGTCAATTACATGATATGGTGGCGGTAGATGTTGGTACTTCAATAGCTAGTCAATGGTTGGATAGTGCTTTCAAAATGAATATTTCATCATTCTCACTTCCACTAAAAAAATTACTAAGTTTGGTATTCGACAAACTATCTCCTCCATTGAGGATAGATAATGCTCATGATCAAGAAACACTAATGACTTAACACCATTTAATAGCAAAATCTTTGTTATCAATACACAAATATAGGTAAGTCGAGAATGCCTAGGAATGCAAGACCATTAACTCGATAAATATCCTCACAACTTCATGAGACAAGTTGCCATCGGGGGGAGTCCTAAGACCACAAGGCATGGAGAAACCCACTTTTGACATCAATTTTGATGATTTCGATGAGAAAACTTCAAATCATATGGAAAAAATAATAATAATAATAATTTTACTAATAAGTATATGATAATGATAGGATTAGCCCAACCAAAATCGGAGAACTCTCTTACAGATATTTGAGGAATCACTCACCCAAATAAAAGAATTATCACTCTTTCACTCAAACATAAATATAAAGGATTTCTCTCTAGAATTGCTTCACACGACTTTTGTATAGCCTCAAACAGGAAGACTTGGCCAAATAAAATAAAATGATTAATAGAATGCATTCTTCAATGGCCACTTTCCCACTGGTGGGGAATAGTTGGCATTTTCAAGTATTTATACAAAGACTATCATCTATATGATCTCTAGATTTTTTAAGCTCCGCATATCCAAATAAGCTTCCACAGTACGCTCAGCACTAAAATAAAATTTCAATCAAGCTACAGTTAATCAAAAGTTCGGAGTCGTTATTAGAAACAACAATGATCAGTTGATTCATCCCTTATTGTGGTTAGCATTTTGAATTCTAATTCATTATATTGTTTACCTAAACATTTATTAGCCATTTTGAAACAGTAAGTCATTGAATTTTCTTTTCTAACCTTTTCGCATCTCTCGTAGGGTTTCCTATTCAATATGTTCATAATTGCTTTGAAAACTCAAATACTTTTTTTTAAAAATTACCGTCTAGCAAAAATAAGAGATTAAAAATATGGAACTTGAATTAATTTACACTAGATTACACTCAAAACATTTGACACCTCTTCAAGAGTTTACAACATATCTATCACGATAATTGAATGTCGCCTAAATATATCCTCACATACAACCATTGTTTATCAGGACCCAATGCCAAGTTTGGAAACCAGCATCCGTAAAGAAAAATGGGAAAAGATCTGTCAATTTCTAAACATATAACAAAAATATTGTTCTCCCTTATTCAACCTTCTCTGAAGACACAAAACACTGAACATATTCTATTAAGAAAGAACCTTTCCACAAGTAATTACCCCCCATGCAGTGTACAGGTGACTCTCTCTCTCTCTCTCCTCACTCTCTCTCTCTGGGAGTGCGCTGTTTTCCTGATATGCTATTATTTGAGAATCTCAAGCTTGCCTATATCTGAAAAATGTCATACAAAATGTGTTCTATCAAAGAATATCCTTGTCTTTTGACTAAGGGATTGTGATCTCCTACAGTTTTAAGTCCACATTGATACCACAAATTGTGTTACATACAAATAATAGAACTGATTAATTTAGAAAACATAAATAATAAAATTGACTAAAATAGACAAACAAAAAAAGACGCTTTATTTTCTCATGCCCAATCATTCACAGTTTTTTTTTCAAAATCCCTCAGATATTAGTCAAAAGAAAGGCAATGTCCATCAAGCATATTTATCCATGCCCAAATATAAGTTATAACATAGCACAATCTGAAGGAAGCAAAAGCAACTTCTGGAGTTTCCCTTTCAAAACAACCCTTTTTACAGTAATTTGGAATCCATATTAGTTTTTTAAGAACACAAACATAAATTTCTTTAAAACCCCACAAGAAAAATATAACAACAAAAAAAAAAGTATTGAAATGGTAGAAGACTAACCCCAAAGGTAACAAGACCGGGGCCTCTGGCATTTGGTCTTAACCCTTCAACGCTATCATTCTCTGTTGGATCAGACCTATAGATATAAAAGATAATAATAAACATAAAAAGCTGTGCTTGAACATAAAACAAAATACAACACTAGAGAAAGGACATACCATAAAAGATCCATAAGAACTACAGATCCTGCTTCCATTGTAATTGGACGTTGTAAGTTCTCAATCTGTCCTATATGATTTATGGACCTCCCAATGCCACCGTGCATGCAAATAATTTTTTTCTCAATTAATGCAGCCAAAGGAAGCCAATTAAATAATCTATTTATCCGATGCCATGCCCAAATTCCATCTCGTTCTCCCTAGCAAGCCACATTAACGAGATGAAAAAGAAAATTACAGAACCAAAAGAACATTAATGAGAAATGTACCAGTGATAATATTATTACCATTCTTTCAATGCATTCTATTCGAAAGCCAAACAATGCATTAATATCAGCTGCCTCATGATTTCCTCGAATTAAGTGTACATTATGAGGATGCTCAACCTGCATCATAAAACTTATCATATTAGATGTCCAAAAATTTTAAGCTTGTGACGATGCAAAAAGATTGTTCTTCAGATGAACTACACCTTTAATGCAAGAAGAAGTGTAATAGTTTCCAAACTATGCTGACCTCGATCAACATAATCTCCTAGGAAGAGATAATCAATGTAACTGTGAATCACAAGACAAAATGAGAAAATTATGAAATTTCCCCTTAAGAAAATAAACTATGAATCACAGGTAAAAAAAAGAAGATGCAAGTCTAACACAAAGTAGAAAAACTCAGAGATTCCCCAAAAAGCATCCACAGAAAAAAAAGAGGCATGTTTGGTTATGTTTTTTGTTCCTTCTTTTTTCTGAAAATAACAACATGTGCTATGAAACTTGCTTGATTGCCTCACTTTTCCCGCCTGCAACAAATCAGCATTGCAACGCTTCACTTCTATCCTCATCAGCTTTCCTACCTCCATTGTGGATCTCCCTATGAAGCTAACATATGGAAGAATCGAGAGAAAGTCAACTTAGATGATTTCTCAAAGGTTCTTATTTTATTTACATTTGTTAGGTAATTCTTCATGCAATCAGTGAAGGTGGTAATATTGTACATTACATTGATCCAACAAAGCATAGCCGAAAGCATGACATACAGAAAGATGAAGGCTGCATTAGAAGACGGTTTGAGAAGTTCTGCTCACCATCAAACGAAAAGAGGGATTGAATGTTGATGATTAAAATAAATTTTCAAAAAGTTATCATCAATAAGTTTTGAAAAAGTGCAAATTGGTTTAATGTATCCTTGCTTTTTGCTATGGGATAGTTTCTAATGCTGTTTATGAATGAATCACATGTTAAATTCAGAATTCTAATACTGCCATGGAACCAGAGTATGCTCTGCCAGTTAGAAAAGCCATTACTCTGATATGTTTATTTTGTCATTACTTTTGAAAATATATTTAGCAAAAATTAATTCTTAAACTCCTTCACCTCCGGTGTGCAGGAAAAAAAAGGAAGGCAATTTTATTCCAAATTATCAACTAAAAAGATCATTGATCATTTTCTAAGGCAATCTGCTAAAATTAGAACGATAAGAGTTTGGTTTTCTTTTCACCTTCTTAGGCCAAATTTCAATTTAAAATCATAATAACATGCATTTTGGGTATGCACATATTTGCGAGTAATAGAAATGGCCTTGAAAATGCATGAGTTATCAAATTTGATTGGATATATTTGTGTGTTAGACACACACACACCAAATCTTCGCCACACCTAAACACCATAACTAAATGAAACTCCATCTGAATTCATGGTTTATACATATACCACTAGAGCATGGAGTCGTTACAACTAATTGACGATAACAGCATAAAACAACTATAACACAAACTGCACATCATGCCCTAACATAAATACCAACAATAAAGAATAATAAATAAATAAAGACAGATTGAATTTCAAAACTTTCTAAAAATCATTACAGCTAAGTACATAGCATAATCATTACAGAGGTTGAATGCCAATAAAATTATGATTATAGCATAAATCAGAAGCATTTAGAGGATATAGTGGAATAATTGCAGTGGTAAAAAAAAAGACTACATAAATATCAATTTAAAATGTCATGTATATGATATAATGTTAATATCTTACGCTATATCTCCAGCTGTTGAGGGAGCACCATACTCATCAAATAAGCGCATGAGATCACCAAACTGGCCATGTAAATCACCGAAGATCTTAACAGGAGCCTTAATTTGCAGGACGCTTGGTTCGCTGGAAAATATTCGTTCAGCATTGTCACAGAGATCCGCAATTTCGTTGCAGTCCAAGAAAAATTGCCTGCGTACAGGAGGTTTCCAACCACGGGGCTTCAGAAGATGTGCAATGACCTGCATCAAGTTAAACCAGATGCATGAGGACACATAAAAATTAAAGAAGATTTACATGTATACCAGTCAATTCCTATGTATTTACATATCAAGCACCTAAACTTCAATTTTTACATACAAGCAACCTTACCTATGCATCAAAAGATGCATCACTTCTTAAAAGTCAAAATGATGGTATTTTTTTACGTGATATGAAAGATTTGGGTATTATATATGTAAGTAGTGAAGTTTAGGTGTTAGATATGTAAATACATAAAAATTGGGTGATATGTATGTAAATGCACCAAACAATAAATGGAAGAAGACTGGAGCAACTATAAGACACCATAATTCAATCTTTTCATTGAATTATGTAATACCCTGACCTCCCCTTTTAATTTTGTAATACCCGGACCTCAAAGTATCTTTCCATTGAAAATAAACAAATTCACGCCATATGTATAATCTCATGATACTAATTTCTTGATTGGGACTATATGTCGACCTTTTTGGGTACACTATTAATTGACATTTGACGATCCAGTAACTTCCTAGCTGCAGTAGCATTCTCTGGAGTTCCGTAGCTCACTCTTCTGCCCTCATTCTCGAATTGATCAATGGAAAGTTGTCTGACCATCCCTCCCAAAGCACCCCCTGTTTCTGCAGCTACAACAACCTGTGTATGTTAATGAAAGAAATCTTAATTTTTTGTTTCCATAAAATATAAGAAATTAATCAACCTTCCAAAAAATAAGTAAACTAAATTAGCACATTTTACTAGGCTTACTAAAAAGGTGCATTTACATACAAACCACCGAATTCTTATTTATTTTCATATCTACCATCTAAACTTTACTTTTAAACTTTCATATCAGCCAAACCATTCATATCACATCAAAAATACCATTATGTTAAAATTAAAAAAAGTGAAATACACCTTTTTATGCATAGATAAGGTGGAATATATGTAAAAATTGAAGTATAGGTGTTAGATATATAAATACATAGAAATAAAGTGGCACGTATGTAAATCGTCCTAATAAAAATACTAACTGCTCGATGATGTAGCCGAACCCCAAGTGCTGGGGTGCTCGTTGGCATAGAGGAATCCGTTGTTTTAATCAAGTCTGGCATTTGTTTCCCACTTGGAGTAGCTTCTGGACCACCATCATGATCAGTCAACTGCTCAGCTTCGCCATTTATTTGACGAGCCTTGGCAGCAGCCAATGCTGCACTTATTGCCTCAGCTTCCGCCGCTGAGTTTTCAACCAAATACTCTACACCTTTCCTCAATCTTCTGGATTCACCAAAACCAATACTTATTCACATGTTTAAACATCCATATTATTTGTGTAAAGGCATAAAAAATAATACCATATAGTGCATTGTTTCTATTAATGCTGTTCAGGTGGACATAACTTCACATCAAATTTCCCGTTTGGTTTTCATCAAGCAAAGCAATATGGAATAATACCAAGCATATAAACCTCAGTTTCTTAAGAATAATCTTTTCCAATTTGAAAACTGATCCATCAAAACTGATTGACTGCTCACCTAGGCTTTGCCAAAGAATAAACCAAAATTTGGTTTTTTTGTTGGAGTTTAGTTATGAACAAACATGAAGAATGCACGTCTTACGCGTATAATATCAATTTTATTTCAAGAATAATCTATTTAATTTCAATTTTTTGGTTTTACAGTTTTGCCTGGTTAAGTGAAATTAAAACTAAATTTAAAAAGGAAAAGTGAATATAGAGTTTTTAAAAACCAAAAAACAAAATGCAATTTTGAAAACATACCAAAAAGACTAACATTGTTCAGGTTCGGCTCTATTCTTAAGTTTTGACCAAATAATGCACACAACTAGCATAGCCTAATTGTAGTAATGATGAAAAATAAAACCTACGGCCAGCTTCCTCATTAGCATACCTTTGTCCTTGGAGCATGGCATTTTCAGTGCTTATATCATTATACATGTCCCCATTGACAGGAGGAGCGACAGGAGTACCGAGAACAACTGAACCATCAGGAACTGACTCAGTGATAACTTGCCTTTCCCTTTCATCGGAGTATGTGTATCCTCCAGGTGATCTCCCTGGTTGAATGTTGGAAGCTGCGGCAACTGCAGCAGCATGAGAAGCTGCAGATGTTGTCTCAGCAGCGGCAAGATCTTCAGCAGCTAGTAGATCATCCAGCAACACACCTGATAAATCCAAAATGCAAATAAAGTAGTCATTAAAATCTAAATGGCTGCTAAAATAAGAACTGAAAGATTACTAAATAACAAAAACAGGATAAACATGTACAATTATTAAAAAAATTAAAAGAGAAACAAGACAAACAATTGCGAATTCTACAAGTAGTTGCCACAGAAATATATGATAAACTCAGAAGCAAAAGCCTATTGCATAAAAATACAATAAATTAACAACTCTATAAAACTGAACACAAACACAAACAGGAATTTCGAAACTAAAAAGCATCGCATGAACCCTATGTGTTCTGCATAGGATTGAAGTATCTAAAACAAAGCTTTAAGATGGTTGGATAAATGGCGACCATGTATCCATGTGGGCACAAACACAAAAGGCATTTTGAAGCGTCTGTGCTTTATAGCAATAAAAACAAGAAAGAGCAAGTTGAAATATGAGATTAAGGAAGCCACCAAAAATCACCTATTTGAGCAAAGATAATGAAAGAAATAATAATTACGATGAACAGGTCACATAATAATAAAGACAAAGAAATTTAAAAAATAATAATAATCTTTACATTTCAGATCAAAAGACTTTCACCTGCCCATAAATTACATGCCACTTAATTCCTATGTATTTACACATATAACATCTAACTTCAACTTTAACAAATATGCAACCATACTATGCATAAAAAATGTGTATTTCACTTTTTAGAAGTTAAAATAGTAATATTTTTTAGTGATATGACAGATTTGGGTGTTATAAATGTAAAAAGTGAAGTTTAAGTATTAGAAATGAAAATACATGGAAATTGGGTGGAATGTATGTAAACGCCCCTAAATAAATTTTACTCTTACCTCCGCGTAATCCTCCATAAATGAATATCATGTCGCCAATTGCGGCAGCTGCATGCCTGCACCTCCGCGTAAGTTCAACTGAAGCATCTCCCCCAGCTGTATCAGCACTGTATCTGCCAGTCCTAGGACTTGTCACCACTGATTTTATATCACACCAAACTCCAGCAGCAGTGTCCAGAACTGGAACATGAAAGAATATGAAGCACTTCTCAGATATCAACTATCAGAACTTGCATGCTTATGAAAAAAATAGGTCAAAAAAAAAAATGATGTGGAAAAGTGCTTGGTTCGGATTGGTCAAAGTCTAACTAAAAATGGTGAAAGAAAGCCGCTGATCTATAAAAATGCTACATAAAACAGCTACAATATGTAGACACAGATGGAATAAATTAAAGCGCTTGCAATGGTTGCCAAAAATAACACCGTGGTGCTGAAAAGTTGCAACTTATTACCTCACCCCTCAAGACTGCAGTTGACTTAGAACAAAGCTAAAATTGGACCACGTATTAAGCATAACATTAAGAAGGAAGAATAAAAAATATAATGGTGTTAGACAACAAAAAATAGAGAAATGTGTCAAAATAGTCCCCGGACTCTTTCTAGAGGTTTATTATAGTCCTGAAGCCTATAAATGTGTCAAATTAGTCCCCAAAATTTTTTGATGGGCGTAAAATAATCCATCCTGGGAACATTTCAACCCATATTAAAGAAGTCTGTTGATTAATGTGGCCCTTTATAGACCTGGAATTAAAATGAACCAATAAAAATAGTCAAGGGACTATTCTGACACTTCAAAAAAATAATAAAAAAGTTCTGATATCAAGATGCCTTGTTGACAAACATAATTTAAGATTGCATGGAAATAAATAGAAACAAATGAAATGGAGCACTCCTGGCCTGTATGGTGCTTCAATATTTTTCACCAAATAGCTAAAGAAATTTTGATTTACAAACAAAATGCTTAAGCTGTGACATTAATGAGTTGAAGTTATCAAACAGTCCTTTACCAGGTATATATTATTGATAATGACAGCATATATAAATTCGTACATGAGGTGCCACACAATTTATCAACTTAACCAAAAATTGAAAGTAAAAAGAATTGGATTCAACAATAAATTAGACAAATAAATGATATTATATGAAGCTAACCAAGAGATTGACTCAAAAGTAATGTACATCATAATGATGTTTAAAAATGATTATTTACTAATAGCTTTTGGCACTGGATACCGCATAACCATTTACCTTGTTCAAAAATAGCTTCTCAAGGAACAAAAAGACATTTATTCAAAATGATTGTTTTCTTTCCTGTCAAATGCCGATATATAGAGGGTGAAAATCATAAAAATTTCAACAATTAAAAAGCTTGTTGGAGGGCAAAAAAGACATGTAAGGAATTTTATAAAATGAGCAAAAGCAGTTAGATGAGCTGGCTAAGAAAGAGGAGGGAATTCAACAAGTATCAAATATAAAAAATCTGTACAAGAAATAATCATAATAAATTACCTGCGACACTTGATGAATCTTCCACCATGCGACCACCACCAAGAGCTCCTCCAGATACATGAAGCCTTGCATTGACAAAAACCTAAAAGAATGGTTATAGAATATTAATGAATGTTTTTATATGATATTAAAGGTTACAAAATATTGAAAGGCCCTCACAGCTGCATGTTGGTATCTCGGAGAAGGAGAAACACCCGGAGCAATAGCCCACTCCCAGCGTCCATCTCTATGCTTAGCAAGACCGTATGCACTTGCCAGCGGCTATAATATTAGAAAAAAAGGGAACAAACACCAAAAAAAAAAAAAAAAAATAAATAAAACAATGAGATGAATAAAAAAGCATAATACTCAGAAAGAATTAAAAAATATATATACTATTAAAAAAGGAAAGAATGTTGTTATCTACTATAATGTAAACCTTGAAAGGAGCATGGAAAATTATACAAATCAAATTCGTTTTCTGCCATAAAACTGGAGATAATTACATCAATTTAAGAAGACTAGTAAAACCACCTTATATATATATATATATATATATATATATATATATATATATATATATTAGAAAAGCGTGAAGGCGAATATATTAATAAGAGGAAAGATATAGATAGTTTGGAAAGAAATGGCTCAAAATGACCCTAACTATTTGGCATACAACACAGACATAGGATACATGTATATATAAAAAAAAAAAAACAACAAAATTAAAAAGTAGACATAGAAATTGTACATCAATAGTCTGCCAACATTCGCAGAATCAGTTAGCTGCAAAATTCAATGCCCTGCCTCTGCCTCTGGTTCTAGGACGGGAGTCAGCTAACAAATTATTAAGTTTGTTGTCATTACCCGAATCAACCAATGTATCATCCCTCGGGTTTGGTAGTAAGCCTTCATTCTTCTTCTTCTTCCTGGATGTATAAACCAGTCATTCATCACCCGAAGATTGACTCATCTGCTCCGTGGATTGGTCCAAAGATTGACAGACAGGTGTAGGTTGTTGCACATCACGAACTTCATGTGTCAGAGTCATAGTAACAAATTGCTCTATCTGATGAGATGGTAGAAACTCAGTAGAAGTATGTCACCCGTTAGATCAAAGTTAGATTCTAGGGCAGGTGAAGTGTGAAATGTCTCCCCTGCCCTCACGAAACAGGTTCCAAAGTAGGAACTACATCATGAGCTTTGTGTGGCATATCACCCGCTATGATAGTGGCATCTTCAGGAGTACCATTTTGATGATCAAAAGTATCAATAACTAGGAGCGGATCAAGAGGAGGGGGGATCACTGCCTCTGGCTGAGCACTTTGCTTCTTTGGTCTTAGATGTGGGTGTAGATGGTGACAGAGAATTGAAATGGCCGAACAAACGACAATGCGAGCAATACGAAGGGAAGGGCTCAATAAAAACATTTTGCCAATATCATTGATGTTGTGATCTTATCCAAATTTCCTTAGGAGCGATTGAAGTAATGTCCCTTTCAACAAGTACTATGACTTCAGAGGGACGGGAAATATTAAGAGTATGAGTGTTCGTTTTGAGTGGATTATCGTAGGCTGAGACAATAGAGTACAACATTTCTTGAGTAAAATGGAATTTTCAGGTTAGGGAGACGAATCCAGACCAGAATGGTTGGTGGTTCCGTCTGGGGGTTAAAATTCACCGACCATTTCAAAATCTTTATGACTCTGTTATCAATCCAGATTAATCTTCTAGCAAATAAACGTGAGTAATCCTCTTCATTTTTAAGCTAAATAAGAATGTGTCTTCCATCTAAAAGGTCAACTTTCCACTCCCCAACAAGGTGCATAAGCTCAAATTTCTTGCGAATAAACTCCATTTTGAGATGGTCATAAAGGAACTACTTGATCAAATTCAAACAACATGCGTGAGCAAACTGATTACATTCTGCTTCCATAAGAAAGATGGCTGGCTTCCCATTTTTCCAACCAGATTTCTTGATGTAGCAATATTCACCACCCTTTGCCTGCGCAAATGAAGGTGGGAAGAGATACGATTTAGAAGTACTTGAGGCGTGTACACCCGCAAAGACAGCAGCGTACGTTTTGTCCGAAGTCATACAATGAAGAGTGCGGAGAGTGACCGAGGAAGCCAACACAGGACAGCTCGGTGGACATGAAATGGTTTGAGCAAAGGAGGATGTGACGTCAGAGTCACTGTCGAGCTTCGATCGAGAGCCCGCATCGGCAGACGGAGACAAACTACAGCAAAAACACCACAGCAGCACGTGAAGCTGAGGCCGCGACTCGTATCAGAGACGTAAGAAAAGAGCGAGACTCCTTCGTATAAAAAGGAGCAGAGAGGCGAGCTCCAGATGACGCGATGGAGTCCAGATGACGACGCAAGCTTCGGATGACGATGCAAGCTCCGGATGATGACGAAATCAAACCGCAGTCAGACGCGATGACCTCGTATCAAACAGAGCAGAGGACGCGAGCTCTGGATGACGATGAGACGCACCCTTCTTCTTCGAGCACGACGAATCGATTGATGGAGGAGAAAATCAATAGGGATGCTCAGTTTCACCATCGGGCGAACCCCCGACAGACGAAAGAGCCATCATATATATATATATATATATATATGGCGTCGGCGGCGGGCTGCTCCTCAACTAGGGTTTCGCATGGTGATTCTCGGCGATGAACTATCGGCTTCATTGTTTCACCATTTCTGTCGTTTCCTACGACACGTTTCACGTCTTTGGATTTCTTAGTACCCGCCAACGATGAAGGTTTTCTCGCACGACCCTCCCAGTCCATCGCCTCTGCTCGACGACGTATGCCAGCTCGCCTTGCCCGACGACAACGTCTGCTTGTTTGTTTTTTCTTCTCCTGCCCGACACGACAGTTTCATCTCTCTATTGATGAATCTGACGCAGCTCCTTCTGTTGAAGTCGCAACCTTTCAGCACCACCACCTCCCTCGATTGCGCTGACTGAACGGCTTCAGTCTTGACAGCTGAGGTCAGCTTGGTGTAGTCACGCTTCACTGCAGACCTGCGTAGCGGCGTTGATTTGCAATGGCCTCGGGTCGTTCTTACGCCGACTCCCTCGCCGCAATAACCCCGCCCGTGCACGTTCACGTTCTAGCATGTTCCCGCAGAGATACCAGATGCATCCGCGCAAGGAGTTGAAACCGGGTTTCTCAAAAAAGCTTCCCGTAAAGACAGCAAACCTACAATCTTTCTCACAGAGGCAGAGATCTCTACCCTAGCTGCACCCTGTCGGTTGTTTCTAGTAGGTAAGTTCCTCTACGGTAATCCTAAACTTGAACTAATCCGAAAGAAATTTGAATAAATGAAGTTGAATGGAAGTTGGAAGATTGGTAGACTGGATGGGGGGCATGTTCTCATCCAATTAACGGATGCTGGAGATTACACTCAAGTGTTTGCCAGAAGAATCCTTCGAATAGACAATCGGGTGATGAAGGTGCTAAAATAGACGGTGGATTTTGACCATCGTAATGAACCTTCCCAGATCTGCAGGTTTACCTTTACAATCAAGACCTTCTATTTACTTTCGCAAAGATATATGACACACCACTCCAAACTGATACGCCTACAGAAAACCTGACTCGACCTTCTGAGACTAGAATATTGATAGAACGAGACATTATGTTGCCCTTTCTGAAAGAGATATGGATTGACACACAGCATTAGGGATTTTGGCAACCAACTGAACTTGAACAGATACCTCTTTACTGCACTCACTGTCGTATGTTTGGACACTCTCCTCATCAGTGTTACCACCTGCATCCGAATCTCAAACCTCCACGTACAAATGCTACTGGGCCACACACTCCTGCGACGGTTATACCCTCTTCCTCACTGCTTGTGATACCTACTGCAACACCCACGCCGGATACGGTGCAAAAGTCTATTGATACTGATTCAGAGCATGTTGATAAGGATCGATTGTTGGAGTGTCAGGTGGTTGTACCTAGAAGGCAGGATGCGGTCACTGCCCCTGCTTCTCACCCTTTAGCAACTATCGTTGAGGGTGCTCAGGCTTCCCTCCCTGACGTGATTGAACATAGATAAGAAGCGAACATTCACATTCAAATGATGAAAAAGATGTCTACTACTATCGAGGGAGAACCTACACAAACACTGGAACCTATCGCTGCAACTGTCATTTTCTTCTGTGGATCAGACCGACCAGTCTTCAGAAGAAGAATGACGAGTATACACTTCCCTGCGGAAGAAGAAGGCTTGAGGTATTATTCAACTTGGAAACTTAATGAATGATATCTTGGTCTCTCCTGGTAATGGAACATCACTTCAAAATTTGATTTCTGGATGCGCTACAAGAACCATAGGAAGAGGAATGTCTTGGCGACCTCGTCCATAGACAATGTTTATTTGCAAGCTTTTTCCTTTTTTTCTGTCTTTTGTATCATTTGTTTGAGCTATCATTGCTTTTTGTTTATCATGAGTAGAGCTCCATCTATTGGACCCTCTCATATTACTTATTTTGTACCCCTTTTAGTTCAATAAAATAGGCCCTTGGGCTTCTCTTTCAAATATATATATATATATATATATATATATATATATATAAACAAAAGTACAAAAAATCGCCAATTGATAATACAAAGGATTTAAATCCCCATGGTGAAGTGAATTAACTTCAAGATGACTTGAATTAAAAAACATATCAAAATAACAGACACAGCAGAATATTGACCTTTTACAGAAAAAATTTATACTACACTATCTGTTATATAATTAATACCAAGCTGATAATATCATCCAGAACATATACTCAAAATCAACAGAACCGAAGATGAAGATATCAAATATATATTTAACTGTGTAATTTATGACAAACGATGAAAAATCTTGAAGCACAATGATGTGGCGTGAGAAAGGATTTATTCTTTTAAATGATGTTTTGTTTTATTTTTAATTATCATTTTGGATAATTATAAGGTAGATATTATGTCGATCATATATATAATACTATTTATATAAATTAATTTTGTCATGTAATGGATGATTAAATCGAACAACATAATGGTTCGAGATCAGAGATTTCTTGTGACCTCCACTCTAGACGAGATTCTCTTTTTCTAGGTTTTAACCTTGTTTAGTCAAAACCCTTGTCTCCCTCCCTCCACAACGATCAATAATCCATCTCCACAATCCTCTTCATCCATCCACCTCTTTGTTTTCCTAGAAAATTTGTCCATTTCAATTGTTGGACTCTATCAATTTGGGTGTCAAAGCTGAAACACAATCTTATGTTCTATGACTTCATGTAACTAAGCCTTCATTCATGTTTCGCGTGAAGTCCACACAAATTGCCACATCCTCTATCCCCATCTCTCACAGATCCAAGCAGTTGAGTAGCATCAAGTCCCCGATAAGTGACTAATCCCAAGATATCTACTATCTCAAGCCAACTTGGTTCAACTCACATCAACATCACCATAAATACCCTTAGCACTTTCATTAACAATCTCACTCATTCCCTTAACCCGAGATTCAAACTGATACACATTTTGAACCATATCTTTACAAAACACGGCCCAAGTAAAAATTCCTCAACCTGACCATAAATCAAAATAAAAAACATAAAAGAGGGAGAGAGAGAAATCAGCTCCAGTAAGTTATTTCTTTAGTTGGCTTCAAACAGCAAGTACTTCAATCACGGTGGATCAATTTAGTTATACGTACAAAAAACCTCAAAATTTTTCTAGAGATATCTTTCCAAAATTGTGAAGTTCATGAAGATCAACAATAAAGCTTTCTATTGATGTTAATGTCAACCCCTTGCTCTTTCTTCAAAGGGTGATTTCTTGTTTGTCACATTTTCAATAGAATGAAATCCACATTCATCTCTCCTCATGTGAATGGACATTGCTAGCTCTAAAGAGTACTTCCTAGAATAAAAATATTAATATCACCAAAGAAAAAAAATTTGAGATTTAATGTATTTATTTTAAATTAGGATTTTAGATTTAATTTATTTATGTCTTTAGATAATTTTAAGATACTTATCTCAATGCTATTTGTAATCATATTTCTATAAATAGGAATTATGCCTTGTAACAGATGATTGAATTGAATGATAGAATGATTTTGATCAAAGTTCGATTGTTACTACACCACTAGAAGGATTATCTCCTTTTTAGAATTTTCTCTTACTGCTTTTTGTCTCAACCCTGCCTCTGTCCCTTTGAGATATTCATTAGTTCATCTTCCAAAAGCCTCTTCTTTCTACTTCTCTGGTTCTCGTTATATACCAGATCAGATCGCCAAAATTGATATAATGAAGCACCAAAATTACACAAATCTGACATCGGAGTCAAACCAATGAATTACAGAAAAGAAAATTGAAGATATAACTGAAAGAATGGCTCAAAGATAGGGAAGGCGCAGGAAAGAGAAGCAGCAGTAATGATAAATAACAAAAAATAGAGATAATCCTCAAGAGGGAAGGCAGAGGCAACTCTGACTATTTACAAAAAAGAGGTTACACATAAGATCAAATCAAATCTATCCTGCAATTGTCCAAAAAGAAAAATGAACAAAAATAAACCAACAACATCTAATTCAAAATAAAATAACTAACAAAGCATAAAATTTCTTCCTTGCGTACGATATCAGAGTCTACTAAAAATCCTCTATACTATAAATACTACCAACTCTAACATCTGGTTATGTCTCTCTGAAAACAATTTTTAGCAATGGTTTCATCCCATTGAAACCAAAAAAGAAAAAAAAACAAAAAAGCATGCACGGTAAAGCTCATCTCATAAAGAAACATACCAAACAATAAAATAGAAAGAAAAAAACAAATGTATATCTGTGTGTGTGTGCGTGTATAATATATATATATTTTTTGAGTAAAGCTTAAAGGGCTGATTTTATTGAAATAGAAAAGTTACATAAAAGGTGTATGAGAGGGCCCAATAGAGGCACCCTACCCATACGATACAAACGTACAGTAATACCCCAAACAGAATAGGATACAGATAAAACTCAAAAAATTTTAAACATACAGCAAAACAAGTAGCTAGGGACGAGACAGCTTTGTCCTGCCTCTCCCTCTAGTTTTAGGAGCGGAGTCAGATAACAAACTTTGAGGTGTCGTTCCATTGTCAGGAGTAACCAAAGTGTCATCCATTCAGTTTCCAAGCTGGAGTGTGCCCCCAGCCTACTTCCGAGAAGTGTCAACATGTCATTCTTCATCAGAAGATTGGCTCATGCAATCCTCGGTCTGATTAGATAGTAAAACCGCAGTAGAAGAAAAGCCAGTCGTTGCAACAACGATAGGTTCAGTGTGTAATGTCACATTTGCACCTGATGCTTCCTAAAGAGGAGCTGCAGGGCTATCTTGATTTGCAATATGAACATTATGTCTTGTAGTACGGTCAGGGTAAGGGGAAATTACATCAGATACCAACTCCTGTCTTGTGATGAGTCCCTCCTTAGGTGGAGAAACTGTGTCCAAAGCAGTGGGGAGTTCCTGCTTTTGACTATTGGTTCTCAAGGTGCAATCTGAAACATTTCTTTTGCAGGTGTTCAATATCTTGCAGTGCTTGCAGTAATGTGGTTTTTGTTTCATAATGACTTTTTGCCAATAACTATTGTGACCAGAGTCAAGCCAAACTTCTTCTACATCGGGCAGCGTAATATCCATTTCAATCAAAATCCTTGTAGTAGAAGGCCTTGAGAAATGAACTGTATGTGTGTCTACCTGCATAGGTTTTCCAAGGATACTCCCAATTGCATATAAGATAGTTTGGTCAAAGAATTCAAGCTTTGAGTTCAGGTAATGAGAATCAGATAAGCGCAATGGAAAGTTCTTGACTGATATCAAAATCAGGAGTTCATTTGACCAATTTCATAGGTTTACCCTCAATTATTATGAATTTCTTTGAGAAAATCCTTGTGTAGTCTGCGTCTATGAACAGTTGTATCATAACATATCTTCCGTCGAGTAAACCTTATGGATGCAATTTATTTCATGGATCACTGATCTTTCATCATATATTCACCTATTATAACATGTAAACCTTATGATCACCGACATCTGTAGTCTGACTATTCAATTTTCAAGTTTATGCAATTTAAAATGTTTATTTATGCTCCAATCCAACCATGCTACACGAGGACAACTAGATTGTCGCATAGAGACAAATAAAATAGTAATGGATTTTGTTTCTTCCAAATAAGTATATCAGACACACCCTTTGTACCACTAACTTTACTATCAACTGAACTGTTCCACAGAATCACAGAGTTACACTTGCCACAATACTAGCATAGTTCGATAATTTTGTATTTATTGTAGTTCCACATTGGTAAAAAATAATCTTTACTACTAATTAAAAAGTCACTTGTTATTCGCCTAAAAGAAAATTTTCATGTTTCATTTTACTTAAAATTAAATCACAACCATTCTTCTCAATTCGAATGATAAAAAATCACTTCCACAGTAGCTCCATCAACAATGCAGCAAATTGACCCCATTTCACCTGCTCATGCTATAGTTTTACATAGATTCAATGGATTATCATTGAGATTCTGTAATCAATTGTTAGAGTAATGAAATTAGTCATCTGATTAAAGGTATTATAACATTTAATGGGGTGAGTAAAGAGGAATCCTAGAATTGCAATTTTACTTGCAAGCCAAAATTTCTAATTGACCGCATGTACTATAGTTTGGGGCACCGTGGTAGTTTTTATCTTTCAATCCTTCCTTTTTTGGCAGCAATTCTTGCATGAACAATGCTAATTTTTTTTTTTCTTCTTTTTTTTTGCTAAATAAAGCATTCCAGAGACTTTATCTGAGTATATTGAAAATTAATCTCGCTGCTGATCATATTTTTAGCATTAATTAATAATTTAACTACCACCACTTCACTCAAAAGGTGGATTGCAACAAAAAATTTGGATGATCTAGTATTGCCCCACCTACAAATATGCTTTTGTGCTGCTTATATGCATAAAATCATTCTGTTGATTTAATTGAACAACTACCATGTAAAGTTTAGAACCTCTGATGGGTGATATTATTGGGTGCAACTCCACAAATAAGTACAGCAATCAGGAGAATAAAACACAAGTAGTTGCATCAATCTGAATGCTGCTATCAGGATCTAAAAATTTCTTATTAAATGGAAAGGTCAAGAGGAACACTAATATTTTCTTCCAAAAGAACAATTTTACTAGTGAGATGTAATTTCTAATTGATTACACATAATTTTACTAGCACTAAGCTATTTGGCTACATGTGGGATTTAGTAAATCATGTAAAACAAAAGTTAAATAAAGAAAATTAAAACATGAAAAATTTGACATGAGAAATAGTAAATCTTTGTAAATCCAGATACGGTACTTGGCTATTTTTTGCAAGACTTAAAAGTCCGTGAGGGAGAAAAATCCTTACTTAGTATGTTTTGAAAATATTGTTCTTAGGTATTTATTTGTTTATTTAACGATAGTCGTGAAATTATCTTTGTCGGACAACCATCATCTTCTTATCCTATATTTAGGGAGACAAAATCATATTTTTCTTCGTAAGGAGAGCTTGAATTAGCCATTTTGTTTGATGTTTTGCATGCATCTATCATGAATTTGTCATAGAATTTTTCTAATGTATGAGGTTTATGTTGTGAATATGAATATCAATGTAGGAAGGCAATTTCATGTCAAAATTATTATCTAAGTTGATTTTTTATAATTTTTTTTATGAATTTAATGATTACATTTTTAGATTTTAAATCACCAAAATGGAGAAAATTAAAATTATAACAATGATTTCACTATATTCACAGAAAATTTAGCATAAAACAGACTCATAAGCAAGCTAGTCCTTAATAATTACTCAATTGTTCCATAAAAAATTTGTAATTTCCAAAATGAGATAGGTCTTTTATGTTGAGTGATTGATTATTTTAACTTTTTCTTTGATTGTTATTTCACAGATAACCAAAGTTCTTTAATATTCCCAAATGAAAATGAAATTCTGCGTACAACTCATTTGTGGGATTTCATTGGACTAAATTTAGATGTAGTGAAGAACTCTAAGATTCATTACAAGGATATAGTAATATCACTAGAGTTTCATCATTTTGGAAATATTGATGACAGACATTATAGCTTCAAAGTATGCAACATATGCTTCTTTGGCACTTCTGTAATTACACTAAAGAATATATGATATGATATAATTTATATCATGAACAACATATCCATATTTTAAAGATAGTTCCAACATTTTTAATTGATATTAATTTACATAAGAAAGAAAACATGTCAAGTAGCATTAGAAGATTTTTGTTACGATTGCCTTTGGAGAATATTGAAAGAATGAGCCCTAGAGATTTGCATTATATACTTCCCAAAATATTTCTCATCATCTCACTAATAATCAGATCCTTAGATACACTTATAAAATGGATATATTTATTATAAATAAAATATAATGAATAAAATTTCAATTCTATCATGTTCTTGCTGATTTTTAAAATTTTATGAATGTAGATCTGGTGCACAAGTAATTAAGTAGTAATATATAGCTTTCCTAGAATTTCCAATTTTGATGTCTCCTGTTACAATGTCAACTTTTAAAATGTTTAAAAAAAATGTTTCTGCCCGGATTATGAATTTTAGACGTGCAGTTAAATGGTAAAATATCATTTAAAAGAAGAAGACCATTGTTAAAAAAAAGTTAAAATAATATAATGAATTTATTGTCTTATGAAATCAGGTAAAACTATTATAAAGCTTATGATACTTAAAACATACTTATAACAATATACTTTAAGCTATGTGCACTTTAGCCTATCTGCTTTCACGCGGTTCAGTATAGCAGCATTTCAAACTCACCACACTATTTGCATCCCTCCCTCCACAAAGCAAAAGAAGACCATCTGAGCGTGCACTTGCAGTCGCATACCTAATCAAAAAGAAAGAAGCTCAAATTAGCTTTTTATTTCTTTCCATTTTCAAGGCAGACTCAGCTCATAAAAAATTCAGATGGCGTCTACATACATGCCATGTAATTCTTCTGTATTTACATATCTCACACCTAAGCTTCCATATTTACAGAGATAAAACTCAATTCTTTAATATCACATCAAAAATAGCACCATCATCACTTTTTAAAAGTCAAATACACCTTTTCATGCATAGGTTTAAAGCAACAAAGCCCAATGTATGTAAAGATTGAAGTTTAGGGGTGAGACAATAAATGATAGATGTGTGCTAAGAATGAATTTCACAAATTCAAATGTTTCCAAGATCCATTTTTCCCTGTATGTTTACCGACTTATAATCAGGCAACGTAGATATATCTAGCTTTAAGACTAGAAAAAACCTCGCAGGTTCATGAACATTTCTCAGATAACATTGGGCTTCATTATCAAAAATTCGAGGCATGTGAGACCCAAATGTACATGTACGGACAGAAATTGGTCGGGTAACAAGTGAGAAAGAGAGAAGAAAAAAGAGCAAAGGGGAAGAAAGTAAACAAACTTTGAAAATTTTAAATAATTTCAGAATAATAGATATTCTAGTAACATGTTCTAAGAAAAATATGTATATCTTCGCAATACTTTTTATAGTTAATGTAGGAAAGTGTAAATCCGCATTATGAAGAAATTTATTTACTTCTCTCATAATATACTCCAATAATGACATTTGTTTTGATTGTATTTTCTATTTTATATTCTTCTCTTTTTAGAAGAATTCCTATTTTATCTCCTTTTGTTATTTATATAAATGTTGTATAGTGTAATGGATATGACGGACGGAAATAAAATGAGTTTCTAGATTCTACATAGAATCAGAGTCGTAGCCCAAGATCCACTGTTATCTTCATTCCCGATCACGGTCATCGCTGATACTCATTTTCAAGGTTGAAGTGTGTTGTGGCCTCTCTATGTCTCCATCTTCGATCATGGTCACAGCTCGCACGGTAGATGTGATCCTCCTCGTCTTCTTGCCACCTCAACGACTCCATGCAACAAGTCACAAAACCCAATGCGATCTTCCTAGTTTTCTTGCCGACACGACGACTGCATCCAGAAAATAATAGAACCAGACAAAGACCTTTGCATTTCATATTGAGGCATCATGTGCATCTCAGCCAGTTTTCTTTGTATGAAGTCTCCAACAATTGCTTGAAATCACAGATTTGACTCCTTACGGACGAGTCATAGGGCTCAGGTCGTCTTCCCCGTCAAACAAAACACTCGGTTTGTTGATCCCTTAAGTTGAAATCTTACATACAACTTGATTTTTTTCTTCTTCAATCGGCTAAATCGATTGACAAAAATCAGCTAACAAGTAGGATTTCAGTCCTTGATTTTACTTGCTCTAGAGAACAGCTCACAGGTCACTAGCGTAAAAAAAAAAAAACTTGATCACCGAGAGCGTGTGGAAACCAAGAATTACGCACCTCACTCTAGTTCTTGTTTGATCATACAGTCGAACAGTTGAACTAAGGTTCCTCCTCTTGCTTTCATCCAAGCAGTAGAATTACAAGATTCATACTTCACAATCTAATCAGGGTCAAACATGGCATGGCCTCACAATCATCTTCCTCAGAAGACACCTCAAGATCTGAGTCTATGCGTTCAGCTCCTATCGTTCTTGATAACTCCTCTCATCTAGTCACAAACCATAAACTACATTGACACAATTTTCTTCAATGATCTAAGTCTGTTTCATGTACATATGTGCGGAGGAAAGGACATATCACAGGAGAAATTTCAGCACCAAGAATAACATTCTAAATATCGGGCCTGGAAAAAAGACGACCTCATGATCATGTCATGAATAATAAATTCCATGCTATGGAGGTTGGAGAAATCTTTCTGCTTTATAGACAGCCAAGGCTGTGAGAGGTTGCACGACAAACCTATTCGAGCACTGAAAATTCCTCAAAATTATTTGACATTGAGACCAAATTACATGATCTAGGACAAGGAGAATTTAGTGTTAATATTTCAATACACCCATACGTAGTTGGCTGAAATTAGAAATGTATCAGGTTTATCCTAGGAGGATAAATTTACCAAAATTTCCTAATGATTCTACCTTGTACAGAAGGATTACTGAACAAAAAAGAGCCATTAAATTCCTCCTTGGCCTTCATAAAGACCATGATGAATTAGGGGTAGAGTTACGTTCCCTACCATCTGAGAGACTTTTGCAGAAGTTCGAAAGGAAGAGAGCAGAAAGAAGTTGATGACAACAGATAACCACATTTATTGAAGGATCCGTCTTGTACACTCAAAACTTCTATCAGATATACAAGCCCAAGAAAGAAGGTTATGGTGTGACCATTGTAAGAAATTTGGTCAAGTGAACGAAAGCGTTGAAAATTTCACTGCAAACCTACAAATTGTAAGATATCGAATGGAAAATATGATAGGAAGAATCAAACAAATGTTGTTGCCACAACCAACGACAATTCAAAATTCACACCAAGGAGCAAGTCGAAGCACTGCAGAGAATGTTTAATCCAAGTCCAAGACAAATATCACAATCCTCTTCCGAACAACCTATCAACCTATTAACATACCAATGTATCTTATCACATACTATTAGTGTTCAACGTAATAAATTAAAAACTTGGATAGTTGATTTCGGAGGCCTCCGATCATATGAAGGGAGATATTAATATCTTAAAAATGTATGACCAATGTACAAGTCACTCTGCTGTTTGAATAGCTCAAGATTCATTCTCACCATAGTAGAAATTGGATCAGTCATATTGATAAAGAATCCTCATCTCTACTCTATTCTTTATGTTCCAAAATTAATTTGCAGCATACTCTAAATCAACAAACTTACTAGTCATCTAAAATGTCTCGTTGAATTTCATTCAATTTTTTGTGATTTTCAGGTGGTGGACTCGAGAATGTAATTGACAGTGCTTAGATGCATAGTGATCTATACTTGCTCAACAAAAATAACTTCATCAGTAGACAAGGTCATCCATTAAGGTGTACTTTTGAGTCTAGTTCAAAATCTGCCAATGTAGTTTCAATTTAAAGTTCAGTAACGTTAAGTCAATGTCGTCATGGTCATCCAAATTTTGTGTACATGAAAACAATATGTCCACATTTATTACTCAATAAAAAACTCAAAAGTTTATCAATGTGAAACGTGTCAGCTTGCAAAACATACTAAACGTGTATACTCTAAACTATAATACAACCCTTTACATTCTTTTTCTTTAATTCATAGTGATATATGAGGACCCTTAAAATAAACAATATAAATAGGACATGATAGTTTGTATCATTCATAGATAATCACACAAGATCAACATGGACATTTCATAAGAACAATATCTCAACCATTTCATTTCATTTCATGGTCCTTACTCAAATTAGAAGCAAAATTTAAAAACTTAAAGCTAATAATGTTAAGGAATATAAGTTCTTATGAGAATACTTCTCAACGACGTGTAATCAACGAAAGAAACATAAATAATTACTTGAAGTGGCCGGTGCCATTAAGTTTTTTAATCATGTATCACATTCACATACAACCTCAATAATAGTTGAGTCATAAACTTTCAAATTCCTCGTAATATTCTCACAAAATCCTATCCACACCCATCCGCTCTCATTATTCTAAGTTGCCACTAAAGGTATTTGGTTGTTCACCCTTTGTTCAAATCCATCAACACCGCACAAAATTTGATCTGAAATCTCTCAGATGCATCTTCCTTAATTACTCTAATAAAAAGGGTACAAATGTTACCCCCCAACCACTAGAAAAATTTACTAAATCCATGGATGACAACTTCGTTGAGAATCAACTTTATTTTCTAAAATCTCAAATTTAGGGGGAAAATTTGAGGGAATATCAGATTTTAGATTTTTTCCAATATACTAAGATTATTTTTCCTTCAATTGAACCAAATTCTATCGCTCAACCAGCTCCACTTGAAAAATGAAACTTTGCCATAGAAATTGTCCCAATTAACCTATTCCACCTCAACATGACACCAGTGATCAGGAACTTCATGTCAACAACAAAATAAGGACCACTTAGCATATAGATGACACTATGCAAACTATCCGAGACCAATGTCAAGAGCAAGAAACAAATTCTCCTAAATTTGATAATCATAATGGTACGGAATCTTCATCTCATAGCTCTCTTGTACCATTTGTTGATAACCTTAATCAATCAATTGCACATAGAAAAGTTATCTCGGAGTGCACTGATCATCCAATTGAAAAATATGTAGCTTATGGGAAGTTGCTACCATCTTACAGGGCGTTTATGACAAACGTTGATAGTGTGCAGGTTCTCAACACTATCCGAGAAGCTCTAGAGGTTTCTGCATGGAAACAAGCAATTGAGGAAGAAATTCGAGCTCTAGAAATAATAAAACATGAAAACTTACAGAGTTACCTATTGAAAAAATTTTGTAGGCTGCAAATGAATATTCACAATCAAATACAAAGGAGATAAAAGCGTGGAGAGATTCATAGCTAAGACTAGTATGACTATCAAGAAACATTTGCACCTTGTGTCAAACTTAATACAGTTCGGTTTCTAATCTCTCTCACACTAAATCAGTATTGACCTTTATACGAACTGAATGTAAAAAATGCATTCTCGAATAGATACTTGATGAATTATATACATGACTATGCCTCCAAGCTTGAAAAATAGGTCAAACAATAATTTGGTTTAAAAGGTTTGCTAAAATAGTGATTAAAAATAGATATCATCCATGTCAAGCTGATCATATATTATTTGTTAAATACAATCCTATAAACATCATGGTTATTCTTATTATATATGTAGATATTATTTTGACATGTGATGATTCAAAGGAAATCATTACGCTAAAAAGAATGCTTGCAACAAAATTCGAAATCAAGAACCTCGGGACTCTTCAATACTTTATGGGAATTGAGGTAGCTCAGTCTAAGAAAGGAATTATCATATCCCAGAGTATATATTGGATATGTTAAGTAAAACTAGGATGCTTGGTGTTACTTTGCTAACACATCCACGGATTCCAACAAAAGGTTGAATATAAGTGAATAAAATAGTCTACTTGACAAAGAAAAACATCAAAGACTTGTGGCAAACTACTTTACCTATCACATATAAGATCTGACATTGCATACTCTGTTAGTGTAATAAGCTAACAAATGAATAATCCATATAAGAATCATCTAGAAGCAATAAACAAAATCATGAGATACTTGAAGATGACCCCAAGTACAATTTGCTCTTTAGAAGAAATGATAACTATGAGACTGAGGTTTACACGGATGCCAGTTGGGCAGAAGAGATAACTAATAGGAAATCAACGAGTAGATATTGTTCATACGTTTGGGGTAATCTCGTCACGTGGAGAAGCCAAAACTAAGTTGTCTTTCAGACTAGTGCAAAATAAGAAGATTGTACTCTTGCACTAGGAAAATGTGAGGAAATATGGATTTAAATGCTATTAAATTAACTTAAAGTTGAGACAAAAGACACAATTAAGATGTTCAGTGACAGCCAAGCGGTTATTAGTATTGCCAAAAATTCTGAGCATCAAGACAGAACAAGACACATTGAGATTGACTGATATTCATTTCAGAAAATATTAACAATGAAATTGTTCGGCTTGGTTGTGTTCTCACAATACTGCAGATTATTAATATTCTCACCAAACGACTACCAAGAGTCAGACATGATGAATGAAGTTCAAGCTTGGTTTGTACAATATATACAACCCAAATATACTCTGATAATGACGTCTCCTTTATTTGTATTTCCTATCTTTTGTTCTTCCCCTTTTAGAGGAATTCTTATTTTGCTTATTTTATTATATATATTGTAGTGTAATGGATGTGAATAAAAAGAATAAAATTATTTTCCGCATTCTAGAATTAACATGAAATTTTATGAGCAAAGAATGGAAATACAAAACATACTGCGTGGAACTCAAAAATAGATAATATGGAGTCCTTATCATAAATATGATACGATACACAACACAAGAAAATCCTTCCTTATTTATTCTAATATTTTGGATAGCCTTACAATTTGATTTCAATTTTATTTTAGTGAATTATGTAGAATTTTTTCATTGCAAATTAGATGAAAAATTTTTTACCAAGTTATCTTCCCACACTCTCACCACTCCCCTCTTATCTCTCGAGGATTTTCTCTCCCAACCAACCAGAACTTTAACCCTTTGATATCTCCATCTCTTAGAATCCGACCACAAAAATAAAAAAAAAAAACCAAAACAAAACTTCATTACCGAGCCTGCGGTTTCTATACTATAATACCCATCACACGCTGCTGAGTCGCAGGAGCATCTGTGGCCTTGCTAGAGGTAAGGCCTAGCATCCAAACCCAAGTATCTTGTTTCCCCACTCTCATAGTCATTTCTTCAAAGTGGATGTTACTATTTCTTAGGCAAAAGAAATCTGTATTGGCTCCATAGCTAATGACTACTGGAAAAAGATAGAGTTTAAAGGCATTCCTCCTCATTATTCTTCTTAAAAAAATTTTTTGTCACAACTTATAAAGATGCTTCAAAGCATATCTAGAGCGGCAAAATCAAGTAGCAATAGTGGTAATGAAGATCATTCATCTAGTAAATTTTTTTTGTAATTTCGTCTTTGTACATCATGTAGCTGCAAAATCAATGAGCAATAGTGCCTTTAAATGCAGTGGTTGCAGTGCCAACAGCTTCTAATCTGATTTGTACATAGAAACTTGAATTGAATCAAGATCCTACCATGGAATTAGTACCTTTCCTAATTGCTAGAACAAATGATTTAGAATGACATCATAAGAATAGTGATCCGAACTCATCTAGGATTTTTGCTCCTAATGATCATCCAATTGGTGGGGATATTGGAGATTTAGAACTATTTATTTGTTGGCTTTGATGTTAGAATTTATAGTACAAACAAGCTAGTGGAAAAAAAATTCAAATTGTACATGCTAGAAGAAACATATAAAGCAAAAATATACGCCATTGTTCTCTAAAATGCACCATACCAAGTTATACACTTTAATAACGATCCTTGGGATTCCACTCCACTAGTGTTGGTTTATTTGCCACCTTTAGGCCTTGTAGGTGTATTTTTAAATTTAATTTTCTTTTCATCTACCAATGTTATGTAATTATTTCTTCATTTACAGTCTCATTGAATGATAATAAAATTTGTTTGGCTTAAAAAAGCCCTCCTTTCCAGATACCTCGTAGCAAGAAGAAATTAAGTAAATTAAAAGCGTTCAAACGAACAAGGAAATAGGAGACCAAAAAGAAATTCACTGTCAAAGGTTAATCATCCAGTTAGCATTAGATTAATTCTCCTTCTACATCATACTGAATCTTACAAAATCATCAAGAATGTTATGGTATATAAATCCGGAAGAAATCTACATGGATGCATGGCACATCATAGGAACCATATAAGTTTTAAATATTTAAGTTTTATAGGACTTTCCCTTCAGAGTACCTAAGAGTTGGTTGGATAAAACAAATCTAGAATTTCCATGTCACAGAAATCTCCTAAAGATTTACCTATGAAAGAAAAAGAAATTTAAGCCATTAAATCGTATTCAAAAAGCCAAATTAGCAAATTATAGCGCTTTTAGAAAAAAAATGTATGACTTTCAGGTTCCAAGAAAACTGCATAGTCAAGATTAACAGGAATCCCTTAGATTCAAATCCCAGAGCATTTCTGGTCTGAACAACCAGATAAGTGCCTCCAAGTGGCAATTCAGCCTGTAGAACGTAATATATACTACATTAAAGTAATGACATCTACTTAAATTTTCTGACTCTGAAGGTTTCAATCTGGACTAACATGGCTTTCCAAGCAAATTTAAAGCGTCACAGACGTTTTATTCAGTAAGACGGATCCCAAATAGCCATTGTGACCAAAACATGGATAAGAAAACGTAAGAGCTGATCTCAGATTCCCAATAAAACATATTGTTGTCTATATGAAAAAGGCTACTGTTAGTTTGACAACCATTTAAGTTTTTTTTTTAATAAAAGGGAGGAATTTACATACATGGCATATAATTCTTATGTATCAACATATCTAACACCTAAACTTTAATATTTACTTATATAGCACCAAAATTTGTAAATCATCAAAAATGCCACCAATATTAAATTTCTAAAGTGAAATACAACTATAATATGCATGTTTTGATGTGCTGAGACACTAAAGAGGCCATATAAGTAAATATTATAACTTAAGTGTTAGATATGTAAATATATAAGAATTATGTGATATGTGCGTAAAACCCCCCTACATAAATCCAATTTTGAATGTTTAATACCGAGGTGTTCCCCAGAAGCAATGCACCACATCCTAAAACGGTTGACGTGAGAAATAGGTCTTTCAACTTGTTAATATGTTGGGTTTGTTTGATTACTGTTATTGAATTCGCATCTTTAATTTATGCCCAGTTCTTTCAACTTTTAGTGAAATTAGAAGTTCCGGTATAGTTGATTAAATAAAAAGTGTTCTTAAAAAAAGGTTAGTGATTAGATCTTGATTCAAGTCCGAGTGCATTTTTGGAAAGGAGATGTTTTAAAACATTGAAATATACAATTTGCATATTTTAGCTTCTTTAATTGTTATTAAGAAGAGTGAAGTTGGAGTTTTCTTTTGGAGGGATTTGCTCTTGTTGTTTAATATTCACAATGCTTGACAGTGAAATGAGCAACTTCAAGATGAGGCAAGAATGAAAACCTATTTCTGTGGCAATTTTTATCTGAAGTTAAATCGTTTGAAAAGAGGTGAGATAGAAGATTCAAAAAGATGGAAGAAATTTGTATTTTATTATGAATGGAATGCTCAGACCTCAAACCTCGTTGTATTATTTCATCCTCACCGTATTATGACAGTTTTACTGCAAACAGCTTCGTTGCACAGTGGCAGAATAGTCATTAATCCAGAAATAACTGCAAATCAGCAGTTTTCCAAACACACAAACCAAACAGTCAGCCAGCTTATCCGAATCAGTTGTTGATCAGTAGCTGATTCGGATCAGTTGCATTACAGCAGATTATTGATAAACTGCAGCTGCCCCAAACAGACCCTAAGTAATATTATTAGAAAATAAAGGATAACAAGCTGTGATAGCTTTAAAGATCATAAATCCATTATATAGAAGAATGAGCATATAAATAAGGACATTATTTCTAAATTTATTAGTATGTGGTCAAAATGGAGAACTTAAAATCAATAGCATGGCACTATGGTAACAAATAAGTAGAAATAAACCCTAGGAAAGATGAGGTAAGCACAATAAAAATAAATAAAAATAAAAAAATATGAAACTTAAATGCCATGACTAAAATGGGGCAGTGCAACCTTGTCAAAAAGAGAGAAAGATGACAACTCCTTGCAAAATCGGTGGTTTGGAAAAGTGCTCAAAACTAAGAAACGAAAGCCAAAATACTTTAGGAAGAACTTAGAAAGCAAAAGAGGTAAGCCTAATGTAACATGAATAAAACCTGTCTAAATGATTTTCAAAGAATAGATATAATTCCTTAAGAAACACTCTACGGGAAGTAATGAAATGAAGATTTATATATCCAACATCACACAGTCAGGACTGTCAATGATGATAATTATTCATAGCAGCTTGTTAAGCCTATGCTAAAATCCATTAAAATTCAGAGCTAAATAGATTATCATGAATTTTAAATATATCATATGCATATGACCCATCAAAAATACAAATCTTCCCCCAAGGACAATCACTGAGTAATCCGACTTGTATAAAAATGTGTCACGGTGGTAATAATTAAGCTACCAGCTAGGTACCTCCCAGTGACAATTTAGTATATAGCCCTGCAAGAATGGACTAATAATGAAAAAGACGTGTTCATAAAAGGGAATGATGTGTGAGAATCACAAATGGCAAAAGTCATTTCACATCAAAACAATTAGTGCAACTGTAAAAATAGATAAATTCTTACCACAAAATAACCAGTGTAAAACTATTTCAAAAATATTTTTTTTATAAAAGATATTGATCATCATAAAGACAAAGTGAGCAAAAAAGAGGTCAACCGAGAACCAATGTGCCAAAACTGTTTGATACAGTTTGGACCTTAATAATAGCAAAATTACAAGAATATTTCTATGCATAGCGCTAATATAACTGCTAAGTTTTAATCCTAATTTATCCTTGAACTTGCACTCCCGGAAACTTGATCCATCTTTCACCAGAGATAAATGGTTAAAATGTCAACTTTAAATCAAAATGGTCAGTTTAGTAAAATCACACCTTACTAACATGAGATAAATAGCTCAAGAAAAACAGTGAAGTTTGCCTGATTGACATCTATCTGACTGCTAAGAGGATAGCTACAGAGAAGGCTTAACTAACAGCATCTACCCCAAGGAAAAACAACATTATCTTTCCAATGACAGAATTAGGTTTCTAAACTAGAGCGGACAAATATAATTATGTAACTAACCACTGGCCTTAGGGCTATATTACTTATAACGTAATTTAAAAAAAAAAAATCATTTCCGTAAAACTATGGAAATATCAATTTTTTCCCATAAAAGAAAAAGCAAGTTGATAGCATGAATATAAAAAACTCTCTTTACGTTGCTGCTTAGATGGAACATAAACGCATCACAAAAGGATGCAATGATTTGGTTCACAGTAAGATTTACGCTATCAAGATATAAGAAAAAGGGTAATTATGTAATTAACCCATGGACATAGGAGCATTATTTACAAGAAAAAAAAAAAGGTAGCTGCATAAATACCATAAAAAGTTCCTATCTCCCTTCAATTAAAGGGAAAAAAATCAACATCAAGATAAGCATAACATGGATTATGAAATCAAATAGAATGGCATGGAACAATTTTTTTAAGAAGAGGAAAGAACTCACATGCATGGAGGTGGACCTTCACCTTCAGGCTCCAACTTCCTCCACTCATAAGGTTTTGCAGCAGTGTCCAGCGCCCAAACATCAGCTAAAGGCCTCTTACCTACAACATCGAAGAAGTATTGTTAACAAATGTTTCAAAACCATATGAATAAAAGGTACAGTGTTGATTGAAATCATCGCAATTTAATATTGTGCATATAAATGAAAACTTACCATCATTTCCACCAATGCATAATAGAAACCTCTGACCCACTAAAGCCATAACATGGCCATATCGTGGCCCAGGACCAGGTCCTTGAACAACTACCCTGCAAAATGATGAAAACTCAACAAAGATATCCACATTATTGGGTTAAAAAAAAATATCTAGCTAACATTCTTATAATTACCTATGCCAACGAGGACGTTGTTGTGTTAGGTCCAGGACGTGAAGATCCTCTGCTGATAAACCAGCTGGGCCAATCCCACCCTGGATTCCAACACAAACAAATAAAATTGAGAATGCTCTCATATTGTTTTTTACTCATAATACAATTCTATGTTTTCATTAGTATTCAACAATAAAACCAACCCTTGTTAGAGCAGCCTAACCTGAATTACCACCATTGTGCCCACAGCCGTTGCAACATGTGCCGCTCTTGGTGAGGGTGGTTCTCCAACTGGAGTTAACCTGGCGCCACATGAATACATTACTTCCATATGCGCATGTTAATTATGAAGAAAAAATGCAAGTTAAAAAGAGAAAAATGGTAAACAAATGCATTATTTGACCATTTTATCAATAAGAAGAATATTTTTAAAATTTGATACTTAAATCCCTATACGTTTGCAAACAAGAACAATTAGAAAATAAATGTGAGAAAATTAGTATGCTAATACAATATCTTCTTCCACCCCTCTTGCACCATTGCATTATTTAAGCTCCAAGCAAATAGTGTTAGACAACACCAAGGAAACATAGCTAGCCCAATGAGACCCCACGAGTGAATAGAGTAGATTATGTGAACCAGATATATAATCTTAGCAGTGAATTCCTTGTATCCTATTAGTAGAATGCATCTCATATGATGCGGATTTGATACTTAGCGCAAAACAAACTAGTAATTTTTTTGAAATTTGAATTATCAATAGAATTCTCAGCCAACCTATTCTAACTAAGGCAATATAATTGGGTTGCATCAAATATAGCCAAGCTTGGTTTGCAATCACATTATTCTACTAGGGATTGGACCAACCTACTGCTCCATTAAGGTTTGGTAGAACACTGATCTTCTACCAGGTAGAATATAAGGGATGCACTAAAAACGTAACAGAATACAAGAATTTTACAAAGAGTTTTGAAAAATATCAAATTGACAAATGTTGATAGAATACATGAGTTGGTTTTATAAATAAAAGACAAAATAAAAATAAAACCTGGCTTGAGACTTGAGATTAATTGCTGTATTTTAATAAAAATTAAATTTAAAAACTTGAGTTCCTAACTAGAAGTCATTGTCCTTAATTAATTTTTTACAAATAAAAATAATTTAAGAAAGGGTGCATTTACATACATACCACCCAATTCATATATATTTGCATATCTAACCCCTAAACCTCACTTTCTATATTTATAACACCCAAATCTTTCATATCACATCCTAAACACCACTATTTTAACTTTTAAAAAGTGGAATACACCTTTTCATATAAAGGCAAGGTGGCATTTACGTAAAAATTGAAGTTTAGTTGTTAGATATGTAAATATATAGAAATTAGGGTAGTATGTATGTAAATCTTCCTTAAAAAAGAAACAAGTTCTAGCAATAAACCTCCAATGCAGTTAATAAAACCTAAACAAGAATGACCCTGTGAAAATAGACAAAGCTAAAACAGCTGATAATTTAAAACCAAACTCAAAAGCATACCTCGTCCATCTGTTCCCCAGTACATCATAACAGTGAACATCAGCAGTTGCACCGGCCAGCCCTGCAAGCAAACAGAATGCCACAAATTTCAGAGAATTTGAAAATCAAGATATGAGACCCTTCTCTCCTAGAATGAGTATCGAAAAATTGCTAGCTTCAACTCCCAAATTCAAAGAAAAGTAGCCAATATCACACGTAGATTCAAACTCAATATCCATTCTCTTCACCATCCTTTTCATTCTCTAAATTTCTTCAACCACATAAAAAATAACATCATTGTCCAACCATTCAAATAAATCTAGGTTTTTCAAATAATCACTCTTCCCGAATACCCTTCCTCACCTTACAACCTCTTCTAAGATTTTCCAAGCGAAGCCAGATCAGGAAACTTCCCCGTACATCATAAGAAAAGAAAAAGGACAAACACTTACGTATGCCGGCGCTACCGGCTGAAGACGGCGGAGTGGCGGAGTTTCCCTCGAGCGCCGTGGCGCCACCGAAGAGGATCAACCTCGGGCCGATGTACCCCGGCGTCCCTTCCTCACCAACAGCAGCAACTGCCGTGAGCGTGTGGCCGCAGCGCGAACCTGGCCCATCCTCCTTCTTCTCAATAATCGCGTTCACAACCGAATACGTCGGAGCCGGCCGAGGTCCCGCCACAGTGACCGCAGCAGCCACCGGCTGCTGCTGCTGCTGCGGATGCTGTGGCGGCTGAGGATCATGATGAAGGTTTGCGGAACTTATATCGTGGTCCGATTCAGCGGACATGGACGAGTCTACGTCCATACCCGTGCTCCGGCACAGATCGGCACAAAAGGGATTGCGGCCTCGACCTAGAAGAGCTGCAGCGCATTCCTCCCGACCCGCTTCAGCAACATAGCCGAGCCCTTACCAGACGATTTTCGCGACGGAAAGCTTGTGCGATCAGCAAATAGAAGGGGAGTGAAGAAGGAAAAAGGGTTCCACCAGTTCGCCGATATTCGAGATCTTCGTTTCCGCCTCTCCGAGCGCCGCCGGAAGAGAATTCGCCGACCGAAAAGTGGATGCCACGCGAGAGGAATCTGATTGTAATAACCAATCGGCAAAAGCGAGAGAGAGAGAGAGAGCGCGAGGGGCCGACGGCGAAGCGGAGCGAAGACGAGGAAATGCGGGAGGAGAGAGAAAGACAAGGATAATACCTCGAATAATTTAAAATTATTGTTTTTAATTGCACCGTCAAAATTAATATAAAATTAATATTTATTCATTTAGAGAACATTGAGCTGAAAAAAAATTTGTTTTTTTTTTTTAACAACTAAATCGATTATGAGTTACATACCAAGTCAAACATACGTTATTAGCCTATGAGAGAGAACTTGAAGTTTTAAGAATGAGCTGAAGTCTAGTATTGTCTATCGTCGTTGATCACTACCGACCTTTATCAATCAATGACGACTATCGCCGACGCCCTTTGACCATCGTCAACGTCGTCAGACCGTCGTCGATGTCTGCCGACCGACGTCGACCACTGTGACCTCCATTGATCAACGCCGACCATCTTCGACCGCTGAAGATTGTCTTTGATCGTCGTCGACCTCCGTCAGCAACCGTCGATCGTCGCCCAAGACTGCCAATTATAGTTAACTATCGATCATCGTCGATATCGTCAGTCGCATCGAATCGATCGTCATTCGAATATCAATATAGTTATCATTTCTCGTTTTGTGAGACGATGGATCATCTGTAATAATCAATATATATTGAATTATTACAATTGGGCCAGACCCTATGGTTTTTCCTCTTATGAGTTTTTCAATGTAAAACCTTCAGGTGTCATTGTTAGTTATTCTCTTTCACCTGAGTGTGTGTTGAATTCTCATACACGCTAAGACAATAATCCATTACCATACCGCTGCGAATTTTCTAGCACGCATCAAGAGTATTATTTATTATAACAATAAATTTTTGTGTACATACATGTCTTTCACTTAAAGTGTTAATAATGAGGTGTATTTCTCTTTTTAAAAGGCGTAATTACATAGAGACCACTAAAAAATTCCTATTTACAAATCAATGGCGCTCCTCCATCCATTTTTAAAATCCTCACTCAAATATTAAAATTTATGGTAAATTTTCAAAACCATATTTTTCATTTTTACCAAATTCTAAATAGTTTGAGGGCGCACGTGTAAATACAAATAAAGTTTAAGAGGTAAATGTGCAAATTGTTGAGAATTATGTGTTGTTATGTAAATGCTCCAAAACTCTACACATTTGGCAATTTACATATATACCTTAACTTCTATATATTAAAATATTAAATAAACCTCTTCTAATTTTAAGTAAAATAAGCACTAATAATTGGGCGACACGTGTCTAAAATTAAGGGTAAAATTGTGTTCTGATTGGTTCTAATTTATTGACCCAATCTGATTTTGAGTCATTAACATAAATTAAATATACACAAAAAGATTATATACTTTCTTGAATTTTGATATTCCAAACCCTAATCCAAGAGATTAAATTAGATTTTGAATAAATTGATGGAATGATTTAAAGTTACTAACACCATATATAAATAATATAATATAATATAATTACATACAGAGTAAGCTGTAGAGGCACGAGTCAGGAAGGAATGCGCACGTGACTTATATTCAATATGGAGAAAGGGTACAGAGACTGTAGAGGCGCGGCACCAACATAAGTCAAGGGGTCGTAGGGGCGCGACTCAGGGTCCGTTTGGGGCAACTTATTTGGTGTGGTAGCGTTTTGAAAATGCACGTGGTCCGTTTGGGTAAACCGCGTTTTGACAGCTTATGCGTTTTCAAAACGCTGAAAATATCGTTTTCACACCGCACCTACCTAGGTGCGGTGGGAGCTTTCTGTCTACGGTCTGGCTTTTCCAAAAAAATAAAAATTTGTAATAACTACCGCACCTAGCTTATCTGCAGATTATTTTTAATCAGCTTATCAGCAGATTATTCAATAAGCTGCAGCTGCACTAAATAGACCCTTAGAAGACAAGTCCAGGGTCGTAGAGGCGCGACTCGACAGCTAGGTTCAAAGTTCGTATAAGCTCGACCGGAGAGATGAGTCCAGAGGCCACAGCGGCGCGACTCATACTGAAATGTGACGAAGCTTAAATACTTGCTTTGGTAAGGAGTGACATCAATGAAGCTACATTCATCCTTAGAGGTAAAGCAAGGTAAAAAAGCAGGATTACCTATTCCAAGTCATCTATTGCGCCCTCACGAAGGAATTGCCTGGAAAAGTTGTACAGTTTGAGAGCCATCATAATAAGTGTATGAAAAGCCATAGGTGTCAAGAGATAAGATGTTATCATAGAGCCGACGCTAAGGTCGTACGACTCGAGAACCATCGTAACAGGTGGCTATAGAGCCAAAGAGTCGTCGTGAGACAAGACACTCTCATGAAAGAACGAAACATTTATATTTATAAATCAAGTTGTCATGTGAATTTTTTAACTGTTGAACGGATGCATTTGCTCGTGCGACAATCAAATCAATAAGAAGTTGATAAAAAATGAAAGAAGACGGTTAAGTCTTTATCATGAATTTTGATATTTGATCGTGTGTAAATTCGAACAATGGATGAAAAAAGAGGGCTTGATTTGTAATGAAATTGCTTAAATAAAAATAAGTGGTACCTTTCTTGAATTTTAGTAATATGGAATTAATTATTGGAGATTGGGCTAGTATTTGATTAATGCATATGAGCCGAGCCGAGTTGAGTTGAGTTGAGTTGAAGCTTGTTCGGGCTTGAGTTCGCTTGTTAATAGTCTTCTCGTATTCGACTCAAGTTTGATTTGAGCTCATGCTTGTTTATTAGAACCTTATTCAAGTTCAGTTCTATTCGTATAGAGATTATTGATTTTATTAATGAACAATTCATTTAATAAAATAAATAAGCTATAATCAAATCATAATCGAGCATAACTCAAGCTTTATCCAAACAGCTTTATCAAATAAATCTAATAAAATTTTGAGTTTTGATAATTCATTAAGATTAATTCAAACTTAAATTTAATTTAATAAAACTTGAATTTAAATTTAAATTAATATAAAATGCACCGAAATTAAAACTAAAATAAACATAAATAAAAATTTTAAATTAAGGGTCTATTTAGGGCAGCTGCAACTTATTGCATAATCTACTGATAAGCTGATTAAAAATAATCAGCTGATAAGCTAGGTGTGGTGGCTATTACAAACTTTTATTTTTTTGGAAAAGTCGGATCGTAGCAAAACTGCGTCAGATAGACTGCGCATGCAAGCATTATTTTCAGCGTTTTGAAAACGTATAAGCTGTCAAAACGCAGTTTACCCAAACAGGATAGGAGGGTTTTCAAAACGCTGCCACACCAAATAAGCTTGCCCCAAACGGGCCCTAACTTTATTTCAAATTATAATTCAACTGAATATTATAACTACAATTTAAATCTAAACGGTCATATTCATACGCATAACACTTGAATATTTAATATTAACATCAAGAATATCACTATTATTAATGTTTTTAATAAGTAAAATATACATTTTTATTTATAGATTTATGACAAAAAAGTCTTATAAATGCAAATATCAAACTCCAGGGGTTAGATATGCAAATACATAAGAATTGTGTGATATGCAAGCAAATATTCCAATTTAACCAACAAAATTAATATATTAATGTCTAAAGTAAAGAAAATAGAATACAAAAGTGAAGAGGAGAGAAGAAAGAAGAGAAGAAAGTCAAAGAGGCAACCAAATAGCTCATACTAACTCACAACTTCCACAAAGCTCAACTTCTCTGAAACTTTATGTCTGCAACTTTCACTTCTGCTTCAACCAAAAAATAGTTGGAATCCATTAAATGTTCATATTGATTCATACCAGATTTGGTTCCATGGAGCTCTCCTGATCCACATTAATGTCTTCTTCTCCATGGCTCTTGGACGAAGCAGAGACTGTCGCCAGTAATGGAGTTTCCGGCGGAGACTTGTCTGAAGCGAGATTCAGGCGGAGAGGCCGCCCGGCAACCAGCTGATAGAAGAGAATGGTAAGCTCAGTTTCACAGCAGGATGAGTTGAGATTTCAGAGTAGAAGTAGATAATTAAAGATATGCAAAAAATTGAGATTTTGCTTGGCTTAGTTTGTAAAAAAAAAAAGATCCAGTTTCTTTATTAAGTTCAAAATTTTGTTTTGTTTTCAACACAGTTTAATATTGAACTGATGATAATCAGTATGTATGTATGTAAATGCCCTGAAAAAACTTTCCTGAATTGAATTATCAAAGCAAATTTGCAGTTATTATGAGAGTTCCAATTGAGTAAATTTTAAGTCATTATAAGAACTTGAATGGAGTGAGTTCAGTAATTCATCAATTGCGAACTTGATTTGAACAAAATATCAAATTAGAGAACAAATTTCAGTAAAATGCCTAAGAGTTTGCTCCAACTTAGCCCCTCAATACGATGCTACTAAACTTACTTAAAATAACTCACAAAATCACCTACAAAATAAACTTTCTAGTCCAAAAGCTTCACAACTTGCCCATAGTACTGGCCTGCTAACTAAAGATTCTCACCAAAAGAGTTCTCAAGAGTACCCACCTTCAATCTAGAACTCATTTGAAGTTCTAGACTCACAATCTGTTATTAGTCACAATCGCCCACTACATGCTATAACGAGTACAATTTGCATATCTTCTTTGTAATCGTACCATGTAGCCAATTTTATGATGTCAACCTTGACTTTGACCTATTATCGATCAATGATTAAAAATGAATACATGCAATCTCAAGCTTAAGCCAAAAACTTTATAAAAATAAAGTTTGAAACTAAATGTGTAGGATTTTCTTCAAAATAGCTCAGTATGTGAATGCTATCATAACTCGGTTCAATTAGCTCGTCTCAGTCTAAGGGTTTTGATCGAACTTTTTGTAAATCAACTTACAAAGAGAATCATTCGGATCTAATCTCTCTCTCTCTCTCTCTCTCTCAACTCTTCTCCTCTTCCGGCCTCATCAATTTTTCTATTAAGGTCATGGTATTTTTTTCACGAAACCTCATGAGATTCTAATGGAGATTACTCTCCGCTCACTAACCAACAAAGTGTGAGGCCTATCCTATGATTTTTTTTCTCAGTTAAAATTGCGGAAACTTTACAGTTACCAACGTTCAAAATGTTGGTGCTAGATTTTTATAAAGAGTACTTAAACCCAGCCAACGATGTTTATCACTTTAATTCAACTCTCTCTCTCTCCTCGCATTCAATGACATGACAAAATGCATACTACTCTTCAACACCTCCATGAAGTGTCACTAAGGTATCTCATCTTCTTTCAAGAAGCATCGCCCCTTTTCTTACTTAAAAAGAAATTTATTACTCAATTTGCAAGAGAAAGAAAGCAATTACAAAATACTTGGGCTTTCAAACACTAGGGAAGAGCTAGGAGAGTCTCTTTGCCACTTCAGTACTCAATTCCAATGATGGATGCTAGATGTTCAAAATTTAAAGCTTTTGTCTCACAAACAACACTCACACAGGGTCACCCATAAAAGTATACTTTATTAGTCCCTCAAATTATGTTGGAGGAAAATATTTGTTTAGTTTTTTGAGTTGGCCAACAGCCACATCAGTGCAGAAGAATATAACCTTATAATTTAAGCTTTAACATTCAAGCCACAATACCCCAGACTTGCAAGGAACTCATGATGACACCCCAACATCCATCGAAAAGTTCCGCAATGATTGAAAATGGCTGATTAAGAGATGGCATTACCCTCATCAATAGCAGCAACATCCATGGTTTCACGTTGTGAATAATGAAAAGGGCATTTTGACCTAGGAAGTCTCAAAAGAGAGACACATCAATTAAACAATTAAGGTATCCAACATAAACCATACTCTGGATGTCATCCACTACAGGTATTTTAATTAACCACCACCGATGCACAAAATGTCATTCGCTCGTGGCCCGTCAAAATCTTAAGCCTTCCACAGATGTCGACAAGATAAATGAGTTCACTGAACCTAAAACAATGACTAGACGAGGCAGCTATAGAAGAAAATGAGGATGAGCTTGCCCCATCACCATTACTTCAAATAGTGGAAATAGTTTCAACAATTCTCAAAGTGGGCTAAACCATTGAGGTAAGCAAGCCTCACAAATCTTTGTTGTAGAGAGGCGCATGTCACCTCTGGTTCAAGTTCATCCTCGGAGATGTCAAGCACCTTCATAGACAATAACTAGCCATCGATTATAATCCCCACAATGATATTATTATCATCATTATGATTATCTTCAATAATCAACTTATTAGCATATTGATTGATACAAGAGGTTTTCTTGAACATAATCTTCAAACATATATCATTCATATCAACATAGAGCATTCGATGTAGTCGCCAACTATTGGGCCCATTTATGAAGTTTTAGGTGAGTATTAGAAGAACAAAGGGAATGTCGTCATTATTTAACCACCAAAAATACATTACAATAGCCAATTTCATAAAATAATGAACATCGATGACATCAAGTTTGGTTGACAATTGCTCAAAACCTTCAAGGCAACCATCTCCAAATACCATGTGATAATGAATTTCCTGTGAGAGGCCAAACTCTAATTGTCTAAAGAGATCTATAGTTATACTAGACATACTACCTAAAACAATCGAGTATGTCCAAGAGGACTCACTACAACTCAATGACCACAGAGGAACTAACCTCAAGACATCCAAAAAGTTGCCTTCTCAGATAGTGACAGGGTTCGCTTTCTTCATTTGTCTGACACCTTCAATCCAGAGCATCAAGAACAACTCGTCAACTGCCACTGATATTATTGGTGTATTCTCTTGGGTGGCAACTAAACTACCAGGACTTGACATCAACTTGCTTGCCATTGCTTGGACATTGACAAGTCGACCAAATCCATTCATCAAAATATTCACCTAGTCACCACAAGTATGGCTAGGCCGATTTGCTATGGAGTCTAAAAATTGATAGAGATTTGACTCATCTGTGTTCAATACTCAAATTAGATCTCCCATATCATCGTGGTCCATAAGGAAAATGTGAATAAAAAAAGTGCAACTCACAAATCTAAACCAAGCATCATATGGATAATAACCTACTCCTCAATTGTTTATACTTTTATAAGCTACATTCATATCTTCTCAGCCCACCATGAAGATGGACACTTCTTTGGTGATGATGCAGCGCCCGTCCTAGCGTCATAGTGCTAGTTCAGATCATCCATTGAGGAAGAAGACAGAGAGCTCGGTGCCAAAGTATTGCCTTATGAGCACCGCAGCACCGCATCTTTAGCGTCGCAACGTGGCGACCCGACCAAGCAGTTAATTGTATTCAGAGTTTCAAGAGTGGGAATGGGAGTTAGAGTCGTGGACCATAGGTTGACACGGCATTAATAGTGAGTGGAGTGTATTCTAGAGGAGGGTTGAGTATTAGGAAGTGACTTTTAGCCTGGGAGGAGAGTGCATGCGAGTGTGAGAGGTCAAGGAAGTGAAGGAGAAGCAAGGAAAAGAACTTTGGGAGAAATTCATCAAAGCAAAGAGGAGAGCAGAATGAAGAACCCTGGTTCGTTTGGTCTAATTTCTATTGCTTGTGCCTTTGGATTGTAAACTCCTGTTTTTTCTTTTTTTTTTCTTTTTTTTTTATGGAGTACTCTTGGTTTGTTTGCTTGGAATGACAATCTCTCCATGTGTTTAGCTTGAAATTATGTTATGCCAAGTTTTTGTTCTTTGGATTTATGATTTATAAATTAGTTTTTCAACAATTTTGAGCTTTAGGGTTATATTTGAAAATCATTTATTCACTTTTCCTCCATTCTAATTTAGCCTTTATAATGACCAGACAAGTGATTAATACCTTAGTCAAACTTGCTACCTACAAAGATAATTACATAGAATTTAATTTAGGATGATTTTCCATTCATATCACTCAATTCCCATGTATTTACATATCTAACACCTATACTTCAATCTGATATACACATAACACCTTACATATGCATGAAAAAGTGTATTTCACTTTTTAAAAGTTACAATAGTGGCATTTTTTATGTGATAAGAAATATTTGGGCGGTATAAATGTAGAAAACAAGTTGAGATGTTAGATATGTAAATACTACATACATAGGAATTAGGCGGTATGCATGTAAATGCTCCTTTAATTTATGTATATTTATAGCAATGAGCTTATGTAGCCAATTATGTAATGTTGACCTTGATCCTCGCCTATATATAAAATCATCGGTTGAACAAGGATGCGGGCAATCTCAAACCTTAAGTAGAAACTCAATCACATCAAAGTCTCAACTGAATCTCTAATTCTTTCTTTAAATTATCCTTGTATATCTGTTCGACTAGCCCTTCTCTGACAAAGGAGTTCGACCACATCTTTTTGGATCAAGTTATCAAGAATCATTGAAACCGACACTTCTCTCTCTCTCATCTCTCTCTTCTCTCTTGTTCTTCAAACTTGATCTAATTCTCTACAAAGGTCTAAGTATCTTTCCAAGGATGGTATTGGATCCTACAATATGGACTAAATATCCCTTTTTTTTCCAATTTACAGCGCTACCTTTGTGAGAACATTTAAACTCTTTTGGCTTGCCTTTCTTAGACAAAATGTCATTGCACTGTAATGAAATACTTCTGATTTTTATAATACAATATCATGAAATTTAAATAATGTATCCCAAAGGTTTAGAGAATACAAAGTGACTTTAAATAATATCACACACGAGTAAAAATAAATAAATGCATGTGCTTATATTTACATAAAGACATAATTGTATTTGGATATACTGAGCTCTAGTACCAACTCGACAAAGCTAATGATGACATATTAAGCGCTTCTTGAATATAATTGAACTCTCTCATGTTTGTGCTCAGCTTGCTCCACAAATGAGTTGATATTTATTTACGGGCATTTATATACATGACACTCAATTCCAATGTGTTTACATATCTCATAACTAAACTTTAATTTATACATCTATAATACCGAATCTTTCATATTGCATAAAAAATACCACGATTTTAACCTTTAAAAAGTGAAATACACCTTTTCATACAGAGAAATATTTACGTATGGAGTACGCACGCAGTTCTATGTGCATACTCCCCGCAATAACCTCGCAATAACCGTTATTGGGAGATTATTGGGAGGTTATTGAGGTATTAACTCCAATAACCTCTCAATATCCTAGAACTAACTTCCGCGATTCCACTTTCATATTTTTTTGGTGTAATTCGAGGGTTTTGTGAGGTTATTTCCAATAACGCCAACATAACCCCCATTATCTCCCGAATAACCTTCGCAGTTCCATTTTAAGTGTTAATTAGAGTTATTATGAAGTTATTGGAGAGTTACTCGAAGGTTATTGCGGAGTACGCACACAGAACTTTATGCGTACTCCGTACGTAAATATTTCTCTTTTATACATAGGTAGGGTGACGTTAATGTAAAAATTGAACTTTAAGTGTTATATACGTAAATACAAAGGAATTGAGTGGTATTACGTAAATTTTCCGAATTTGTATTCAGGTTGAGCTCATTTACTTGACAAACAACCCGAACACGAATAATTTTTATCAAATTGGATGCCAGATGTTTGTAAAAATGAACCTTCTATACCACCTCCAGAGACAATAAAGGCAAAGGTACCACCTTTCCATTCATGGCTTCCAGTGCAGCTTGGCATTCAGCAGCAGAGACGAAAGTGACAAAACCAAAGCCCCTGGACCTGCCGGAATCCCGTTCATAGATAACTCTGGCGCCTAGAAGTCCAGAATAAGCTGAGAATGCATCCCTAAGGGATTCGGAGGTTACTTTCCACTCAAGGTTACCAGCATAAATTTTGTGTGGGCTGTTAACATATCCCCCAGAGTTAGCTCTCAGTTTTGGGCCCATCACCTCGCGCTCACCACCCCTGGGTACTTCAGGGAAGTTCACCTTCAACGTCCGGCCGCCAATTAGCTGTGCAGTTTAAACATACAGCTTAGCTGCATTCTGACTGAAGGATTTCATCAAACACCTTGCAGGCTGAAAGGAACTACAATTCACTTACAGCTCCATCAAACATTCGGATGGCCTCGTTAGCCTCCTCGGCAGTACTCATTGTTACAAAAGCGAATCCCCGGCTCCGGTTGGTGGCGCGGCCGTAGATCATCTGAAAATCGTGATTTTTAGGATAAAGATGGGATTTTTAAGGAGTTGTTATTGATTTACCTCCACTTCGCCCACTTTTCCGGCCTGGCTGAAAATCTCCGAGAGCTCGGAAGAAGTCATCGAAAAGGAGAGGTTGCCGACGTAGAGCCGCCGGGAGTCTGCCGATCTATGCTTATGTTCGGCGGCGGGATCTTCATCGTCTTGCGGAGGTTCAAAGGGATCTTCCTCATTGTGAGATTCAGAAAATGCGGTAGAGAAGGTGTGTAGGCGAGAAGGGGAGATGGAGAGGGGTGGACGGAGGAAAGCTTGGAGAGAGCATTTGTGATTGGAAAACGTTATTTTGGAGCTCGAGTAAGCGAGGATGAGTGAACGCCGTTGAGATTTCTCGGCGACTGCAATGGCAACAGTGGCGGCAGTGAGATGGAGACTAGCAGTGCTCGTCATGGTGAGAGAGAAAACGGGGAAGAAGATAGTGGGACTGGCCGTTGGCTGCTCGAATAAATACTGAAGAAATAAGGAGGCCTTATCCGATGCAACTGATCCATTATTTTATCAGAAGATCATAAATCATGTTTAGTGAGAAAATTTAAAGAAAAACAGAAGCTCTATATTAAGGTTGTGAAAATTAGATTGAACATCGAATTAAAAGAAGTAAATGTTCAAGATTAAATCATTTAATCGGGGTTGAATCGAAGATTAAAATGATGACATAATTCTTATCACTCGATTAAAATTAAATAATATTTAAATTGATCAGTTCTTTCGTTTGTCCAAAAATGGTTCTGAGTTTGGACCAAATTGATACATGATTGAATCTATCCAAAAGATCGGTTCAACCGGATTTTTAAAACCATGATTTCAATTCTACAAAATGATTCTAAACCCAAACGAGGACGTGGAAAACTTACTTGGAAAGATGGACTTCTTGAACAAAAAATGAGCACGAATGACTTCAATCCTACATGAATGATGGAGAGATGGATACTTAGCAACATAAATTATGAGTTAGATCATAATAAAGAACACACATTTCGGCAGGGATGGAACCAAATTATATTCAAAATAGACAATTATCCCCACTAAAATTTATAATTTCTCTCTATAAATAGTAAATTTTAATATTATAATCCCTCCCCCACCCCCAGCTTCTGAAAATTCACCAACCAATGCAACCGAAGAATCAAAGAATCAGTTGAGATCCTTAGCCATCTTCTGAAAAGATTGATTGCCAACCCATCACGAGTGTGAATGTCATTGTCTATGAGGGCCACGAATTCGGCCTAACATTTCTCGCTTTTGCACTCCATAAAAGAGACAAGAGCCTCTTACTAGAAATCCAAATAACCCTTAAATTGAAAGAAAAAAATATTACTGTAAATTTATCTATTCAAACAATCAAACAAAATTTTTTAGTATTTCATCTAAATCAATTAATGCAAACATCCATTGAACTTATTAACACATCAATATTTAAGCCAAAACTCATGTAATGCATTTCAAGATCTAACATTTAGCTCATCCATCACAACTACTTCATAAAAACATAGACAATTATCCATAAGATAAGCTGTTATTTATACAACAAAACAAATCTATCCAAACCATAAAATAACTAAATCTATCTCACATAATTTGTTAACATCTTTAAGTAGATGCTCTAATGGCTGCCCAATTCACAGCAGGCTTCTCAAAAACTCTAACGGGCATCCCATCACCACCATCATTCCCCACCCTCCATGACCTGTCCTTCTTCCTCTGTGGTTTCTTATGGTTCTTATCTTTGGAAGACTGAGCCTTCTTCCTCCTTCCTACTGCACTTGCTTTGTTCGAAACGGCTCCACCACTCAATTCAAATGACTCGAGATCATTGAAAACATGTTCCAGTTTTTGCTCTTGAAAACTGGCAGAACCGACCAACGAAGGCGACTCTTCTTCATTGGACTCACTTTCATCTGATTCTGCATCATCGCTCTCTTCTACTTCCTCATCACACTCATCACCTGCAGCATCCGGCGGAAGCTTGAAGTGAGGAATTTTCCCATCAATGAAATCTTTTAATATCTGTCGAGCCGCTCTGGTCTCATCCGGCAGCCCGCTCGAGCTTACGTGCCCTCGGGACAAGCAGTAAGATCTCAACAACTCGGCTGCTGTCGGCGGCCTGGACTGCGGTTCGTAAGGCTTCGGAATTGGCAATTTGATATTGTAGATTTTCTCGAGCAAATCTCGTGGGACATTGTCGGCGACAACCTGCACAGCTTCTCTGTGCTCTGTCATCCGATCAACCGGCAACACACCTGAAGCAATCATCTCATATCTGGAGCTGGTGAAGGAAGGGAAAACTAAACCGGGGCAGTCACACAGAATGAGCTCGTCTGAAATTATCAGAGTCTGGAAGTGCTTCGTTTTGCCAGGAGTGGATGTAACTCCGGTACGCTTTAAACCTACCAAAGCATTGATTGTGGAGCTCTTACCTACATTTGGGTAGCCAACAAAGCCCACCACAACATGTTTAGAAGCAGGATCTAAGAAGCTGGATCCACCATTTGTTTCGCTTTGGGTTGAATCCTTTCGAGAAGTGGCGATAGCCTTGGCTTCGGCTTGGAGTCTGCCGAGGAGCTCATCTCGGCCATATATCTTAGTGTCGAGA